>JBBKCR010000016.1:13994683-14043674 GCA_037577295.1 Ladigesia roloffi
CTATCTATCTATCTATCTATCTATCTATCTATCTATCTATCTATCTATCTATCTATCTATCTATCTATCATTCATAAAGCAATTGTATGGAATAATTACACCTACATTCTATTGCTTATTTATTAATTACGTAGTTGGTTATTCTTTCTTTCTTTCTTTCTTTCTTTCTTTCCTTCTTTCTTCTTTTCTTTTTTTCATTTATAAAGACATTTACACCCTCATCCTCTTCATTTGTACATTCATTTATTTCTTTGTTTATCCATTAATTTCTTCATTCATCCATTTAGTTATTTTAACAAGACTTTGCACACCACTACCATCTTATCATTAATTAATCATTTCCTAATTAGCGTGTTTGTTCATTCGTTCATTCCTTTTATTTCTTTGTGTAATTATTAACAAAATAATTGCAAAATAAAGATGTTGCATGGTATAATGAACCCTTCATCCAGTCAGCAGTTAAATTTGCAAACAAATATTAGTCATTTTAAGCAATTCCCTTCTTTCCGTCTGTTAGGTGCAGTGCATTAGACGCTTTAATAAGGTACAATAAGTTCACAGCCTGCTCGGCTGTTTCATTTCACACTGGTGCTCTCGTGGACTGATGGTCAATGCAGTGTTAAGAGGTTTCTGGAGTCAGTCTATCAGCATCACTCCCCTGGGGAGCTACAGTGGCGCAGCGTCCAGTTCGTAATGAGTGTCCACTACAGGACTATGGTGAACCAGAGCAGCGGTGGAACAGGAGACAGGTGATGGTACTTATGGCCTTTTGCCCCCTATCAGGCCACAGACAGAGGTTGAATAACAGCCAAGAGAGCTCTGTGGGAAGTCACGACAGACTTAGGCTGCATCACTGCTATGGATGGGTAGTGGGTAGCAAAACACAAAACAATCCAACACTCCTTCTTTCTTCCTGCAGAGCAGCCCGAGTCTGTTTCCACACAACAGAGTCTTGTTGTAGCTCAGGGCTTCATGCTGGGATAGTAAATGGTGCTTGTGTTCCATAAACATCGGAGGTGCTAAATTATTCATGATCAACTAGCTGTTATTTCTGTTCAGAAACACAAAAATGGGGAATTGTCACCTCCTTTGCCTTTGCACACTGCCTTTTGTGCATTGTGTGATCTTATATGTCCATGAAATAAGAAACGCTGCATCCATGCCTGTGTAAAACCTCCTCATGTCCAGGATTTAAGCATAGACCTGCAATTTAACAAAACTACCTACACATATCTGTAGGATTGAGCACTTGCAATAAACCGCAGTTCTAAGTGGCCAAGTGCAAAATTAAGAGCAGCATAAATGTGGCTCTAAATGAGGGTGTTGGTAAATCCTAGTATAAATGTATATCTTAGTTTATTGATGGAAATCAAAATCATTTTGGTGTAGGAACAGTAAGCAGCAGAGTGAAAAATGACCACAGGAACCCAGTTTGCACCTCCTTCACCCAATCTGCACCATAATGGAGGTTCACAGATCTTTATCACTGTGGCGCCAGCTGGAAGATGCTTACAACCAGACTTTCAGTATAGAGCTGCTGTAATGAACGCAAAATCTGGACCTCAGAGCTAAGGGAAAAGAGGAATAATGCTGTCTGCTGATTCACCTTTTACTCGCTTTTTTTATGTCTGCATGGCTTGTGTGGAAAAAAGCCAAAGGCGGTTTGCAACACGCGGCCTGGTTTTACCTGTTAAACATGATAGATGTGTGGATTTTTGAAGAATTGCGTCACCCCCATTTCGAAGCTCTCTTAAAAGCTGACTCCAGAAAGTGCTGAAGCTGTTCAGGGGAGGTCAAGCGAGCCCAAACTTTACCCTAGTGTTAATGGGTTTATATGTTGAGTTTTTCGTTTTGACTATTTGCTAGGGATTCATAGATGCTAAGCTATTTTAAAAGCCACATGCTGTCTCTGACACTCTATGAACCCCTGATTGAGGAGCAATAGCAAGATGGACGAGGCTTCAAAAGCAGCAGGCTTTTAGTAACATTTCTGGACAGTCTGTTGGGAAGATGTAGCACCGCTGTCTGAACTGCTGACCCTGTTATTGGAGAAAATTCCAACCCAGTCTAGCAGATACCACAGGTTCATATGGTGTTTTTTTGTGGGGTTTTAGAACAGAGATTATTCACTCTCTTTTCAAATTGTGTCTTACTGATGGCACAGTTGCTGTAAGGTCATTCTAACTACTGCAGCTTCCTCCATGCCTCACCGTGCTGCCCATTGTGCTGATGCTTAGCTCTGAAAAATAATCAAACAATCATGAATGAATGCATCATCTGGGAACAAACATCTGGTTAGACGTGAAGGAACTGTGTATAGGTTGGTTTTTATAAATTTCTCATTCCATTAACTGTGAGGTCTTCCATCCTGGCCTCAGAGGACTCATTCCAATCCACATCCTCCACACTTTTGTTCCAAAAGCCCATGATTACTTCAGGTGTGTTGTGAGTCACAGTAGATCAAAATCATTGACCGGCTGGATGTGCAGAGAGAACGGAGCCTGAGGAAAAAGCCCAAAGGAAAATCAGAATGAATGTAAATGTGGTTGAGGAAGTCTTAAGAATAAGATGTTTAAATCTGGGATCCATCACATTGATTAATTCCTTTTTGAACGCCCTTTCTGGATGAACTATACGTGTAAAGGAAATGACAAACAAATGAAAAACACAAAGCAAATTCGATCTTGAAAGAAGTCCATCATGAAAAATTGAGGCTTCCACAAACTGATCGTGTTTTGAAGTGCTTTAGGTACCAGCGTTTATGAAGTGCAATGGGAGACAAATTTTGATGGATGAGTCATAAGTGTACTCGTAAGTCCAGCATTTGCCCATGGCCACATTATTGACGGTTACTGTGAGTCATATTAGCAGCCTCTGATGTGCAAATGCTTTGTGCTGAGTTTTTCTGCCTTTGAACCACGTCTGGATGTCAGGAACATAAACACTGGTTTCATCATATGGTGTTTATGTGAAGGAGAGCCTGTCTCCTTATATAATGTAATAATGTAAAATTCGCTGCTTAGAACTAGTCGGCTTCATCATTTAAGGTTTTTACAGAGTCTTGTATCTTCAAGCCATTAACCTTGATCTGGAACTAATTGTTAGACATAGGTCCTATTTCTGTTTACATCCTGTCATTGTTTTGAGGATCCTAATTGAACATCCTGAGCCCTTGTGGCTTTAACACAATTTAACACATGATATCCTGTGCAGCTAATTCTAGCAATTGATATGTACCATATTTGGAATGGTTTTGCTTAGTTCATAGTTGTTTATAGATACTTTCATTTCCTTTCATGCAGTACATAATGCATTTCCTACGTAGATAGTAAACTGTGACTGAAAAAATGATCAAATGCTGAGCAAGATTATTAGTCATAGATCTCCGATGCTGTGTTGATCTTTGTCATTATAGTGGCCATTGATTCAACTCTGCAAAATCATGTAAAATATTGACCCAGTATTGATTCAGCAGCACCCACTGATTGTTGGACATATGCAGATCGAATGTCAGCAGTGATTGTGATTCAGTGTTAAAACTGTTTTACTATCAGAAACAGCATTACTCCAATATTGTTTTGTGTTGAATCGATGTTATAGCAGCTTACAGTGGTGGAAAATGTAGTGCTGAAGATTTTATTCCATTTTCATTTAAATCACAACCTCCTCTTTGTAGAGTTGTTGGGTTTCTCACTTCTCACTGTTGTTTACTTCATTTTCGCATGGCTATGGAACTGTGTTGAAACAAGCAAGAGACTGACAACACAAGGTTTCATAACCAGTGGGTAGAGGTATAAAGGATGGTGCAATGGATGACAATCGCACTGCCTACACTAGGTTAGAGCTTCAGTCTTCACACGGGCTGCTCAAATATGTGTGAATTGATGTCTTTGAGTGTTCAGATGATTCCCTAGGGTGTCTGCTTGATGTATAAAAATATATATAAGGTGTGTGTTTTCAGTATCAATAGATGCTGCTGAATCAAATTTAAATCAATGTTCAACATGGTTGATTTTACACTCAATCAATAGATTATAAAATAGCAAGATCAACACCACAGATCTATGCTGATTTAGCTTAAAATCAATATTGTTTCAATCATGGTTTGCCAACAGCTACCAATGTATTGTTAATGTAGTGTAGCCACCAGCCACTATGCTACACTAGCAACAAATTACTATAAGGTCTTTCTGAAAGAACGAATTAAGGTCCATTTACTCAGCTGAAATGGCTCTACTAAAAATTTTGCATGGACATTTGCTGTCTGAATTGCAAACTGCACATTAAATTGCCATTTTAAGCAAACCTTGAGTCTATGGGGTAACCCAGACCATAATTCTATCACTGATGGCAATCAACCAGTTGCACTAGCTAGTTTGTAAACAATTTCAGCAGCTGTAGGGGAACACTGGAATAAATAATATCCATGCTTTTACAGTCACCCACACTATGAACATCCGAACGTGATAAGAGCATTGTGCTAGTTGAGCCAAAATCTCCAGAGCTGCAGTATATACCGCACATAGTCAATATGCGGCCTATTATAAGCCAGCCATCGCAACAGCAAGAAAAGTGCCTTGGTGCATTATTGAAACCTTCCATTATGTTTAGCGGCTTCAAGTGATGTTCCATCAGCATGAAAATCATATTTACGAGGTTGCGCCAGAGCCTCACGTCTCCTCACATTACTGTCTGATTCGGAGCCTGTGCCAGTGTTGAGAGAGAGAGAATTCAATTAGGCCTTGCCGAGTGATGAACCCTCTTTCAAAACAATTAGCTTGCAATATTAAATATGACTTTTTATTCCAGGAGAAGGATGACAGCTTGTTGCAGCATACATAAACACCAACACACCTTCCTACTGCATGCACACACATCCTCTAGTCGCACTGGGGCTCTACTTATTGCGGATGAGAGTAAGGGCATATTACTTGACAAATTTCATATTCGCTCTTTTCAGTTTGATTTGATCAGCCGAGTGGTGAAGTGAAGGGATGTGAGAATGAAGGCCCTTCTGGCTGGCACAGCCACGAACCCCAAGGAAGGGAAAATGTGATAAACCGGGCAAGATTTGGTTTTGCTGACAAATTCAATACGCAGTGCCCAACTATAAATGGTATCAAAAGGCAGAGTGTGCAAAAGAGCCGTGGCTTTGAGGGCCCGTCTGGGCTTTTTGAGAGATTGTCAGCAAAAAACCCCTCAAAAAACGTGCCGTTGTTGAACATGAATACGGTAAAAAGCTGTATTTAACAGAGCTTGTTCTTTGGTAACAGAGGGATAGAGGGGGCTCAGCTGTATCAAAATCTTGCACAATTGATCTGCTACTTCAGACAGACAGACATCGAAGATAGTTCAGATGGACAGAAATCACATTCTAGTAGGGGTGTGCAGAGCAGCCGCTATTCGTATCGGTATTTGTATTTGTTGGGAAAAATAATTCGTATTTATATTTATATTTGTAATCGAGTAAAATTTAAATGCAGCGCGCATATTATTTGTGCCCATTTGTGCCGGATTCTGCCCCACCCCTACATTCTAAACATTCAACACATGTCATCAGCATTTCTGCTTTCTGAAATAATCTGAGTTGAGAGTATTCTGAATCAATTATATCCATTCTATGGATCCACATGGTTTGACTGGATTAAAAGAAATCGTTTACACTACATATGAAATGCTAATGCATGAAAGTGCTTGGATTCACAGATCATTTAATGTCATATTTATTTGTATAGTGCTTTTCACGGCAGACGTTACAAAGCAGCTTTACAGAAATCCGAGTCCAAGCCCCCAGTGAGAGAGCCAATGGCTACAGCGGGAAATGGGAAAACTCTCTTAGAGAAGGAGGGAGAAACCTTGAGAGGAACCAAGACTGAAAGGGGCACCCCTTTTGACAGCAGCATGCCAAACAATAACACAAGAAGCAGTTGTAATTAGTGATAATTTTAGGAATGACTGAGGGACATGTAGTAATTAATAGTAGTGAATGATGAGACAGAGGAAAGTTGTCTGTTGGTAATGTAAGACAGAAGTGTTCAGGATAATTAGAGAAAATCATTCTGAACCATAGAGAAAATTCATTTTAGGGCTCAATATTATCCAAACTGATGCTTCCTAAAAATAGTGACTAAATGAATTGAATGAATGAGGGTGTGTGTGGGGTGTTACAGCAGATATGTATATACCAGCATAGTATAAATAGCGCAATGAACATTTTTGCACAGGCATCAGCTACCTACGGTGATCTGAGAGTCAAAACACACCCACAATTTAAAAAACATATCCACATTTTACAAACACACACATATTTCAGAAAAACAACTACATCTCATGACAAGTTTTACAGAGATTGGTTACTGCCTCGAGACACAAGCATGTTCTGGGGTACTAAAATATTGGGACACCTGGGCCAGGTGAATGGTTTTCGGCTGATATCTCTGGAGGTGTTTTTTTAATCCATAGTTCAGGAACACATTTAAAACTACCCCTCGTTTGCCATAATTTCAATCTCGCTGAAGTTGGCTCCTTATTCACAGCTTCTCAATCTAAAATTTCGTTCCACCTTAAATATTGCTCTCCAGGCTGCAATGTCATTATTTTGCCTGTAGTGAAGGAAATTTACAGAGGTTTACATTCAGAATTATGTTGCATTTTTATATGGACTTTTGGAAATCCATGTAGAGAAGATAAAAATTTATTAATATTTACATGGTGATGATCTCTTTCCATTCAAAATCCTAAATTATTCTGTCATTTTAAACCCTAAAAACTTGGCTCATAAAATTTTTTGTTACTTGTTTGGCCCAAAATATTCTTCAATGTTAAAATAACATGGGAAATTTGCTTATTTGCACATTGGCTTATAATATATAGCAAAGTCTTGGCAGGAAATGAATGGGTTGAATCCTTTGTTCCAAACAAGATGCAAGCGATACAGGTTATACACATCCTATTCTGGTGTTTTATAAATATCGGTGTGTTTCCTGAAATGTGGGTGTGTTTTGACTCTCAGGGCCACCGTAGCTACTCAACCATTGACCAAACAATCACCAACAAATACGAAAGGTGTGCCTTCTTGATAACAGTTTTCGTTCACACTGCTCTAGCATATTTTGTTCTAGAAATATCAACCAATGTTCACACTCATCTACAATTTTCTTCCCATTCACACCATTCTAGAATATTCTCACTTCTTCACAACCGTCAATGGTGTTCTGCCGACTCACATAGTTCAGCAAGCTTCTAGCTGTTGACACTGCTCTAGAATGTTCCAGCATATACAAATTGCTCTAGAGAGTTGTCCCAACATTCACTCAGTGATCTCCCTGCTCACACTATTCTAAATTGTTCTCCTTCATGCTGTGCTATTATGTCTTTCTCATTCACACAGTTCTAAAATGTCCCTCACACTCTTCTGTTATGTTCTCCCTGTGCAAAATGATTTAGAAAGTTTTCTCTCTTTCACACTGTTCAGCAGTGTTCTCCTTATTTAAATTGTTCTAGAACGTTCTTCCTCCCTCAAACTGTTTAAGAATGTCCACTTCACATGTTTCATTAATATTCTACCTGGTAACAATGTTCTAGAAACTTCTCCCAGGTCACACTCTTCTGGAAAGTTCTCGCTGATCACACTATTCTAGAAAGTTCTCCCTGGTCACTCTGTTCTAGACAATTCTCCTTGATCACACTGTTCTAGAATGTTCTCCTCCTTCATGTTATTCAACAAGGTTCCCTCAGTTCACATTGTGCTAGAATGTTCTCCTCATTCTACTATATTCTAGTTCTGGAATATTCACCAACAATCAGTCAGTCTTGAATTTATGACCTTTTTCTCCCATATTTATACTGTTCTCTCACATTCTCACTGTTCCAGAAAACTCTATATGGATCTGTCTTACTCGCCCTCCATAACGCTCTTGACCGTTGGACACTCTTTTTCTTTTCTTTCAACCCTCTTTCCCACTCTCTGTTTTTTCAGATTCTTACTAGCCATAGACACTCCATCTCTTTCCTGACCTCCAGACCTCAGTGAAAACAGTTGTTCTTCAGCTGGTCATACCATCAGTATAAATCAGACTGGTACTTTTTTGCCTGTGCATCTGCCTGTGCTCCCTGAGGCTCCACCATCTGCCATCCCATAATATTTTCCATTCATTTGCACTGACCTGCTGATAGTTTGCCTTCAGATGGGGGCTGGCAATCTGCAGCCTGTAGAACATTTTGCATCACACGATTTTAGGGGTCACTTCAATACCAGCGAACACTTTCAGGCCTACATGCACTACATGTGTGTTATGAAGGCGTCAGGGACCATTCAGATCAAAGCAGTACTTTCGGTTTCTTTTCTTGTAAATAATGTAAGCTTTAGGACTCATCTGAACTCTCTGTGAGAAGTTATAACAGCCTGGTACAAAGCATTTTTGTAGCTGATTTTTTTCTTCTGCCCCTCCGTATAATTTACTTTTCTTCCTTTCTTTCTTTCTAGAAATACTTGTATTCATTTTTCAAGCATGGAATTCCTTTTGTCAATGCCTGTACATATACATATCTTAATTAAATTTACTCTTTTGCTATTTAGCTAAAGCTAACTTAAAATTACTTAGATTACTAAGACTACTTAGACTAAAGATTACAATGTGCGCATTCAGTGAAAATTCTCAGTTTGTTTTAATGAACTAAGTAGTAATGAAATAAAATGTGGCACAAAAATGAACCATTATAAAATGCTATGTTGAGCCTTGAAGACTTAATGTGATGGGAAAGCTGGTAGGATAATTAACTCAGGAGGATAATTAACAGAGCTGTATGTAAACTGAGCAGGTAGCACTGGAACTAGAAAAGTATACACAGGCTGAAGGCATTTTGCCTCATTTTCTGAATCCACAAAAAAAAAACAATTTCAGCAGGCAGACAGTATGATATCAAAAAGTTGCTGACTTTTACATAAGTTTAAACTAATAACATCCATGAATTTTATATTATCTGTCTCAATAATAGTTTTAATGATTAGTTTTTAATGGTTAAACCTCCTAAACTATTAATAGTGTTGTACTTGTTTGTTGTGGAGTTTAGTAATTGTTTATTGTTGTTCACAGGATTCCTGGGGTAGTGGATGAACTTTTGCTGTAAAACCTCAAACTCACAATGACAGCCTCCTCCCCGCCATTGTCACTGCATCAGCAAGAGCTCTCTGCTGCCTGTCTGCTGAGTTGGAGCAGCTGGTATGGTCCCACATGGCTTGTGGTGATGCTATGGGTGGGGCTGACTCCAGCCTGGGCTCACCAGCACTCACACCCACACTCCATCAAAATCCCCGGGGACATCACGCTGGGCGGCCTGTTCCCTGTCCATGCCAAGGGGCCCTCAGGCCTGCCCTGCGGAGAGATTAAGAAGGAGAATGGCATCCACCGCATGGAGGCCATGCTGTATGCCCTGGACCAGATCAACAGTGACCCGGATCTCCTGCCCAACATCACACTGGGCGCCCGGATCCTGGACACATGCTCGCGGGACACATATGCCCTGGAGCAGTCACTTACCTTTGTCCAGGCCCTCATCCAGAAGGACACATCTGACATTCGTTGTTCCAACGGCGAGCAGCCTATCATACGCAAGCCAGAACGCGTGGTGGGTGTCATCGGAGCCTCGGCCAGCTCTGTGTCTATCATGGTGGCTAACGTCCTGCGGCTGTTTGAGGTGAGTTGATGTGAATTACTTTTATGTGCAAGTTAGGATTGTTTTAACATTACATATTTTTACTTCAGTTTGATTCAAAATAGCAATTAAGCAAATTTACCTACTACCTGCTCGGCTGCCCTTTATAAAATAGCATTTTGTATGAACATTAACATTTCCCCACCAGGGTCCAGGAGGGGCCATACAAGCCTGTGTCTCGCTCAGATTTTCTTGGCTCTGCAGGAGAGAGAGAGAACAGCAGTTTTTACTGATTTATATTTCAGTAGTCATAAATATTCTATAGAAATCTTGCAGTTTGAAAAGCAGCTTAAAAAAAGCAGAGGTGTGTGTGGATGAAAAACATCACACAGTTATATATTCATTTGTTTATTCTAATGCCTGTCAGTTCCTGTCAGATCCTCTCCAGTGAGTGTTGAGTTAAGGGTCAGGGAAACCCTAAGGTGAATTTAATAGACATCTAGGCAGGGGCGTCGGACACATTTTTAATGTGGAGAGCCACACTGGTGGTCAGGCCTTGAACCTGGTCATATCTCTAGTATACTGTTTTCTGGGGGTGGGGAATCTTGTGTGTTTCCCTCATTCAAATCGCTGGATGGATAAGTGGGCGGAAATAAATGAATGATTTATAAATGATAACCGATGGCCATGCATGTAGGTGACGATAAGTAGAAAGCAAGGATTGTCAGCAAAGGTCCTGCAACTGATCATCAAAGCCAAGTGATAAACAAGTGTTGTGCCTTTGTATGTGTCAGAGTACACTGGTTTGTGGGAAAACTGTTTTTTGTGATCATTCTACACTGGGTCATGGTGACCCGGTAATCTCAGCTCCTGGCAGAATGTACCCACAAAGGCCTGCAAATCAGCTTTGAACTGGATATTGGGCCCACTGGCCTGCCGTCCACTGCGGTTGTGAGGCTGGGCTCCAGTGGCCCAGGGCTGTGGTTAATTGACAATGTAGAATTAGTCAGGGGAAGTAATCACGTTCAATCCTTCTGCTTTTCCCTGTTTCCTGCAGCTCTGGCTATTGGCTCTGTATTTTTGTCTCGGTGGCGACACAATATTGAGTAGGAAAGACAGAGGGCAAAATTCTTATATTTATTTATTTATTGTTTTGAGAAACTTTGTATGGGCAGTTTTTTTTTCTTTGAGTCTACTTGCGGACTTTGTTCTTGCATCCTGCAACAGAGTATCTCCTTCCTGTCAGGCAGCGTTGAGTACGAGATGTGAGAAGGTCAGTAAAATGTCCAAACTGGCAATGCAGACTGCACACTGGCAGGCTTTAAAAATCACCCCACTGCGTTCTGACCAACATTTGATCTACATATCAGAAATAGCCAGCACACTCTATAGACAGTGCCAGTGTGCAGAAGTATGTTGGTGACTGGAGTCATCTATTGGTAAAACTAGAAAAGCTGCCTGTAACTTTTATTGAAAAGGCCTCTGTTTTTCACAGCTGTTTCATCACACTGCCTCATACAGACAGTCTTTAGTCTCGCCTTCAATGGTTTAAAGAAGCTCTAGTCAGTCTGACACACACTGTGTTTATTACTGAGACGATCAAAAGAGAGCGAAAACACGCTTCTACTGAGACTCCATCTTTGTGCACACATGTCGAACAAAGATTTAACATTTCAAATGATGAGTAAGTGTTACATATGTAGAAGCAAACAGAATTCGTTTATCTGAGTCAGAGTGTCCACTGCACAGTGCCAATGTAAAATTATGCATTGAATAGAGCTATATTTGGACATACAATTGAGGGTACAATCATGTTTTTGAAGATGACTTGTTTAGCACTAAGCTACCAGCCTGCAGTGAACTGAGAGGCTTGCCAAGGGCGGCCTCCTTCACTGGCGGTTGTTTGCTAGTGAAAGAACTGTGACCAGCATCAAGTTCCCCCCCTTTTTTTCACAAAACCCCCCAAGTGAACATTATTTCTTGGAAAGAAATAAATCCTCTAGGTAAACGAGTGTTAGTCATTTAGCCTAGCTCAATGACAGTCTTAAAAAAACCCTTCCTGGCGGCCATGTTTGGCCTCCATGCTGTGGAGCAGATTGAGGCCCATCGTTAGCAGCCAGAGAGTAGAGGAGGTGCAGAATCTCTGTGACGAATTCGTCCATTTGCACCCTACTGTAAGCTCATTGAGGAGGATATCTCTGCCTGGGCTTCCACTACAGTCAAAATCCCATCTTACATGGCTCTTATGTAAGTGCTCGAGTTAGGAGGAAGGAGCTGTTTCAGGAAGAAAGAAACACCACATGTACAGCTTCTCTCCCCATCAACCCTCACTTGTGGTTTGGAGAAAAGGGGGAAATTGATTTTATGAGAGGTGACTGAGTGACAGACTAATAGAGCTTTTTTCCCTCGCCTGCTGTAACGGAAGATGACGCCAGCGTCAGACAGGCGGTGTATGCCTTTCGCAGGCTGGAGCTGCTCCTTTATAGTCATCTCAACTTAAGATCCATGCCAAGGCTCCTTCTACTGTCTCATTACACTCTTTTACAGTGAGACCTTCTGCCAACCTCAGTTAGTTTTACTGTAATTAAGTACAACCAAAAAGGTGTGAAAAGAGGCCTGTGGATAAAATTGGAACAAGCCTGTCAGCATAATAACAAAAGCAAAACAGTTTAGAACTCTCAGGGCCCTATGCTTTGGTATATTGTTATTTAACGGCTTGTTGTAGTAATATTCTGTAAGTATTTTATTATCGGTTGTAATAAAAAGGTTGAACATTTTTTCTACTTTAAAATACTCATTAACCTGTCACATTAGCCCCCAACATAACTAGAAAGTGACAGTGGAATCAATCAATACATTTTTCACAATTTTTATTTGTCAGATGCATAATTTTACAAATAGAACATGAAGTGAAATGTATCCTAAACTGTGTAGAGAGACTACAGCAGTGGCGAAAGTACGCAACCCAGAATTGGTGGTGGTGCTGTGCAGAGACAAACCTACCCACCCTCACCTCCTGAGATTTGCCAGCGCGGAAGTCCAACACCCATCACACAGACGGCTGTTGAGTCATATATCCCTCAGCTATGTGAAAAGTCTTTACTCTAGTTTATAAACAGCAATATTTTGCAGTTACTTGTGCATGTGGCTGAGAGTGATGTGCAAGACATGGGGGATGGCATTCTCTGTGGATCTGTTGGGTCGGTAGGAGAACTGGAGTGGGTCTGTGATGCTAGGGATGGAGGAGGAGATGATATCCTTCAACACTCTCTCGAACACCTTCATGACCACCGAAGGCAATGCAACTGTGTGCTAGTTGTTCAGGCATGAGGGCTTGTTGTTCTTTAAGCCAGGGACAATGCTGGATCTTTTGAAGCATAAGGGGACCACAGATTTCTCCAGGGAATCCTTGAAGATGGAAGTGAACACATCTGCTAGCTGGTCAGCACAGCAACGCAGCAGACAGTTGGTGAAGCCGTCTGGTCCCGCTGCTTTCCTGGTGTTCACCCTCAGCACTGATCAGATGTTGTGCTCTGTGATGCTGATCACATGTTCCTTACTGTTGACATCACCGTCCTCCGTTGTCAGCGTTCTGGGATTCATGCCTATGACATTCAGAGCGCATTCATTTATCCAAGATTCAAACGTCCATGTGACAAAACCTAATACTGTATCTGAAGTCCCATCAGCCTTGTCAGACTTCGAGCCAGTCTTACAGTGAACTTTCCTTGTGACATGCCGTTTCTGTGTCTGAAGCTTAAAATGATAATAAGAAGAAGAGAGGCAGGGCAAGGTGGAGCTTGGAGGGTGGAGGGTAGAGGGTTGATTGTGGATGGTGATGGTGGGGAAGCTTTTGGCCACAGCAGGCCTACCTTGCGTTAATGTCTACAGTGTATAACAATGGCTTGTAGACACGCAGCTGATCAAGCTTTCCAGTTTGACCCAAAATCTGATCCAAATGGAGAAGCGCCTGAAGAAGTTGAACCACAGTGAATACAGCACTCTGAATGGTTAGTTCCAAATATTGTGTCTGTGTACGGTAATTAAATTTGTCTTAACTAAAAAAATATATTTATGCTCATTTGTACACATAAGCATCAAGCAACTGCCACGCTTCGCTTGTTGCAAGCCATGATATCTTTAAAGGAAAAAAGTGGTCTCTCTCATGATCACATTGACAGTGTTTATAGGGCCCTCTCTGGGTGGGCTAAGCACAAGACAAACATTTCCAGGTTGGGCCATCTGAGATGTCGCTCTCTCAACCGCAGAGCTGGGTGATCAAAGCTGAGTGTGTCTGAAATGGAAAACTTATGTGAGACAACTGAAATGTAGTGCATAGTGCACACTGATCACTTCCTCCTGTAGTGCACACTGCCGTGGCTAAGTGTTGTCTAAAATGGAACACGGATTCTCCAGCCCGCAGTATACATCAGTAAAATATTTTTGTATTCCTTTAAATTTATATGAAACATTTGCCTCCGCTTGGGCTTGCATTTCATTGTTGGCCAGCATTATACAACTCCGAAACCTCGTCGAAAGAGGCCCCCCCCTCCACTACGTGGTCAAAATGGCGTCTGTTTTAGCTAAGTTATTGTTATTGTGAAAAAAGTGAAACTTAGACTAATTGATACAGTATGTAAATTGAATGCAAATTTAAAACAGTTCATTGCTAGTTAACTGTGAATTGTTTCGTTCCACATGGTAATGACTCTAAGCTTCGGTAAGGGCTAACTGTGAAGAATGGAGTTAGTGGAGCACTGAAAGTAGAACAATAAAACGTCTGTCCCAAATAACACTACTTGTTTAAACTTCACACAAGGATTATGCCACCAGAGATGCTAGAAGTTTTTTAGCTGCCAGCTGCAAATGGCATGTCAAAATGCAGCTCATTGTTCTAAAACCCTGTCTGTGCCATTCATAGTTGTCATGGAAATGTTGTAATCTTCGTCAGAGGTTCGCTACTGTGGTTTTCCAAAAAGCTTCATAGCACACCGATCACTGTTATGTGCTAAATAGAGAGCGCTCACAGACTGTAACATGCCATCCTTTTGGGAATCATGCCCAGATCTGTGCCCGTATCACTGCCTCTGCTGTGTTCGCAAGACAACAGGCCATGGATAAGCTGTTTATGGGAGAAAATATGCAGCCATCTTTGGGAATGCTCAGTTACACCCTACTCTGGTGTATTGCAGGGTATGGTAAAAATGCATAGATTGGGTTGCAGATGGTGTAAAATAGGTGGTGAAAGATACTGGGATGGTTACAGTAGAATCAAATAACATTGGATATATGTAATAATCAGGGTTCTTGTAGGTTTCAGTTTTATTATTATTTATTATTTTATTATTTTATTCTATTCTATTATTTTATTCTATTTATATTTATTCAGTATTAAAACATTTTCAGTATTAAAAATGACAGAACTTGACATACAACAAAACGCTTCCTTAGCACAAAAAACCTAACCTTGCATGCGCCAGAGTTCATCCACTTTAGCACCGATTTCAGTTTCAAGGACTTTCAGTTCAGTAATTTTTTTCTTTGTACGCAGGCAATGGGATATGTAGTTTATCACCACATAGATATTTATCACCATGTAGTTCTATCACCAGTGCAGACCAGAAAACACAACCAACAGATTTACTATTTTATTTTCTACGAATCTTCTTCTTGGGAATGGAGATAAGAATTCAATTTAAGACCTAGGATGATAATCTGTTTTAAAGACAATTTAAGGCCTTAAATTTACCTTTCTGATTTTTAGACTTCTTAAGACTTTAAGACCCTGCAAGAATTCTGGATACTACCAAAACGTCCTGATGTATTATTTTCATTACACCATTTTTCCACCAAACACATTTGAGTGTACATTGGCCACATCCATGTTGCACCACCTCAGACAGGACTTGCAGTGATAGTCATCACTATTTCATTGTTTGCAACAAATTTTGAAGCTAAGTGGAAATAGATAGAAACAATACATCAAAAGTTTTTATTGTAGGCATGTCCAAAGCATGCCATTGGGTAGGATGGGTCCTCCTCTCAATACATCACTCAGGGTCATGTCAGCCAGGCTGGGTGTCTTGTAGCTGAACAGGTAGTACTACTGTTCTCTTGCAAACTGTCCACTGATGTTTAAAAATATGTGATGGTGTTACACGTGATTGAATTGCACTGGATAATTACTTTAAGGATAATTACTGAATTAAATCATTCACTCATCAAGAGGACACAGCTTTACAACTTTATTGCATGGTACAAAGCAGGTATTGACCTACATGATGTGTCTAAAAAGTGCGCTGTTTTGTTTCATGGGATATGCAGGAATCTCTCATCTTAAAATTTCTCCCAACTTAAAATTTCTCTCATCTCTCACTTTTTCTCATCTTAAAAATTTTTACTGCCTAATTGGGGGAAAAATAATCTAATTAGATACATCCAAGCTAGCTCTGCCATTGTTAAGGCCTTTAGGACCTGGACTGAAAGCCCAAAGCATCAGATTAATCAACCAACCACATAATTAGAAAGGGAATCATCAAAACATGTTTTGATTTCGTGAGAAAAGACATCACTCGCTCCTTCTGGAAGGCCTGAATAGCTTCAGTATAATTAAACCAAATGAAGGTCAGATGGGAGAATTCAAGATGTTGAAAATGATTTTCTATGTAACTATTGAATTGAATCACAGTAAGGTTAAACGTTTACATCCTGGGTGCACAGGAACCATTGATGGTGTTGTTCCCAGTTGCCTGACCTTCATGGTAGGTCTTCAAAAGGCCATGTGTTACCTGGGGATGTGCAGAGTCCTCCTATTGTTTCAGTAGAAGTGAATGCATACGGCTGAAACAATGGCAGTGAATGTCTGTACAAGGACAGATGTCTGTAGTGAAACCTCCAATTAACTGCTGTGAACATACAGGCCGAACTAGACAACAGACAAAAGCAGGGGTCCGGGCGAGCAGCTTCATTATAACAGACCTTTTTTACATCCGATTGAAGGAAAGCGGCGGACCGCTGTGTTTGATTATTCGCTTCTTTCTGTTTATCATGTGAGTGTTTTTTTCTGATTGCTGCTTTAATGCACTCGGTCCGTTTTTGAAAAACAGCCTCAAAGCATTTATTGGGTGAACATTTAGCATTAGAAAAGCCTCGGCTCGGCTCCGCTGTGTTGGCGCTCATCAGTGGAGGACTGTTCGAGTGCGATTTGTAAAAATAGGACAATATCATGAAACACATTGTGTGTACAAACAGACACGGATGAAGTGACAATTTCAGTGCATTTTGCAGCCTTTGATGTTTCCAACAATGAGCACCTGTAGCTGATTGGGAGTCTCGTGTGATGCGGCCTTTGTGTGATCCAGTCATGTCATTGGCTGACCTTAATATTTATTCAACGGGAGCTTCTGTGTGAGGGTTAAACTGATCGAAGCCTAGTGTACTTAGCTATTTGTGTCACTTTCAGGTGCAAATTGGACACATTCTGCCCATGTGCTGTATACAAACCTGGCAGGTGTGTCTGAACATTTGTGGCACACACAAATTCGTTAAAAAGTCCTGGGCTGCAATACAAATAAATTATTTCTGCAGCTAGTGTGGTTTTTATGTCAAATAAAAGTACAGTGAAAATTTGTAAAAAAAAAAAAAAAGAATTTCTTGTTTCCAAACAAATAATTTGTCAGACTTGTTGATCTCCATCCATAGAACAACCAATTTAAACATAATTTTTTTAGAAACACAGTCATTTAGAGTGTTTTTTGGGAGGAACTGAATCATATAAGAGAAACGTACAGACTTTTTTATGGCAGGGATAGAAATCAGGGGTCACACACAAATATGGCTACCTAAAATGACGAGTGAACCTGTTAGCATGCTTTTTATCTTTTGGTTAAGTAGGGTAAATCTAAAAAGTGTACATTTTCTGTGGAGACTTTTTACCTACGGTGCATGTGCCTTCCCACCACAACTAGAGGCTGAAATGTTTTTTTAAACAGTTGCTTTTCCAACTGCACAGTTGTTCTGCCATTAGCTTCATCCAGCACCTTTTGAATGAACTGGAACCCTATGAACCTGGTTTTATATTGCACCACTACTACTTCAGTGATGCTGTTGTGCCTGAATGGAGATACATCCCTGCAGCCATATTCCATCTCTCCTGAAGAAAAGCAAAGTTACCATGAAAGCAAATGCTCTTGTACTTGTGCTCATGATTTTGCCATGAGAAGTTCCATAGGCCTATGTGTGGGTCTAAATGGATGCTTTAGCCATGTAGTTTATGTATAATATATTGTGATTTTGAGTTTTTAGTAGTAATAAGAAAACTTCCACTGCTTTCCCAAACATTGTAAATAAGCCAAGACATGTTTCTTCTTTATTGTTGCCTTGTAACTTTGAGGCTAATGGAAACAACAAGTTATGGAGGTGCTTATATAATGTAGCGAGCAAGTAATAGAGGGTTGATCAGGGTGATGGCGAGCTGAGCATGGTCAGGGAATGTTTGAGGCAGGGGTCAGTCTGAGAGTACCTCCGGTTGTCTCAGTGGGATAGAGACAGCGTCGGGGTAAAGTCATAGCGTCCTGCCCCCAGAACACACTGACGTGACACAATGATGAGCAATGTGCTCAGGCTAGAACTTTGAAACACTGTCTGGGACTTTAGAGAAATCCTTGTAGTGCCTACTGTTTACACACACACACACTCACACGCAGAAGATCACAATGTTTTAGCGGAACTGCAGCTGTCTGCATGTGTGTTTGGGAGAGAAGCGTCTCGACAGAAATGGCTTTGGGAAAAACACGTCGTGTTTTTTGAATGAGGAGATTGCATTTTGGTTCAAGGAACAGCTTAAGGGTCTGAATATTTAATGAGGACCCTGGGTAATCTCCACCTTCATCTTTTGGCTTTAAGGGCCCAAACGGGTGATTCTAGTGACCCAGGTAAACATGAGACACTTCAGTGGACATCAGTGCTTGAAGTGGGAAAAAATAAGTGCAGGAAATCTACTTCTCTGACATGTTCTCGAGCCACTGTCGCTGCGTTGGATCAGTAAATACTGGAACGCAGAAAAAAGTGGCGGAACCCAAAAGACGAAAATACAGAAGTTCCAGAACTGTGTTCCCCTGCGTTCCAGCCCACTTCAAGCACTGGTGGACATATAATACAGTCCTGAACTAAATCTTAAGCCCAGAAAAAATATTACAAGTATTCAAATTTCACACTGGTGGTTCATAACCAGATTGTAGAGTTTCAAAATGCAGGAAAAAGAAACAGGAGCAAAAGACAAAAAATAGAGAATAAGCAGTTCATTGAAAACAGGCTTTTCATCACATGAACAAAATTTAAGGCCAATGCTCCCCCCAAAAACAGAACCAAAAGTGTAAAAAAGGATAGAGTGATTAGTCCCACCGTCCTTGCTAATCACTTCAAAAATTTGTTTAGACATGCTGTGTTTCCAGGAGTCCGGTGTGAATGTTGCTGTATGTGATAAAGGGCATCCACAGTCTGGAAGTGACGTCTGTTTTTGTGATCTTCACTTGCCAAGCATCCCCAAATATTCTCAATGGGATTTAGATCAGGGGAACATGCGGGACGGTCCAAAGAGCGATGGTATTCGGAAAGCCACAAATAACGTGTTTTTTACAAATATCGTAT
This sequence comes from Ladigesia roloffi, assembly GCA_037577295.1. Classification (NCBI taxonomy): domain Eukaryota; kingdom Metazoa; phylum Chordata; class Actinopteri; order Characiformes; family Alestidae; genus Ladigesia; species Ladigesia roloffi. Next base: position 14,013,986 of record JBBKCR010000016.1, read on the forward strand.
TCGGGCAAATACTTTATAAAATATTTGTATTCAGGATGTGCTGTTTCGTGCTGTTCACACTGTGTGCATTGGTGTGTTCAGGTATGACCGACTGTATTATGAATTTTACTCAAATACAAATACGGATAAATTTCCCTTTTCAACAAATACAAATACAGATACGAATAGCGGCCGCTTTTCACAGGGGCATATCAAGCTTTCCAAAAGTGGAGATGTTCTGAGATGGGGATGCCAAGTTATAAATACAACTTAATTGATTTAATACAATATAATCTGACAAACGTGTGAGGGATGGAATCACATTTTAACAAAAGAGCCCCTGGCTCTTCACACCCCTAATCTCCACATAGCCTGACAGCCCTGCAAAACCTGCAGTGCCATTGTTCCATTAAAGGAAAAGGCACCCCAGGCCATGATACAGCGTCCACCACTGTGCCACGTAGAAACATCTCCAGTGGGTCTCCTTGTGATGCCCATAACGTTGGAACCCATCAGGAACGTCCAGGTGATTTTTACTCGTCAGAGAATAAAACCTTTTTACGTCTTTCGATGTCCCATGTTTGGTGCTCCCTTGCAAAGTCCAAATGGGCAAGTCTGTGGCATGGGAAGAGTTGTGGCCTCTGAAAACGTCAAAGATTGGCCCGTGTCTTTAATATTTTGGGGTCTAACACTTGGTCCGATAACCCTTAGGATATTTTAAGAAGTTTAAATTGACTGTCTTACTGCATCCAGCCTCAGCAGCGATGGCGTTTTGCGAGAGGCCTTGCTTGTGACACGTTCAAAGACAGAAAGGCTTTTTGCCTTTACTATCAGGAGGTCCTGACAGTGTGAATGCCTGACAAAAAATGACATGAAAGCCAGTGTTCTGCACCCATTCTGCCTTTTAAAACAAATGGTCTTAAACTTTTGATCAGCTGATAAACAAATTGTTTGAGTTTAAATGCAGTTTTCAATAAATTGCTTATTCTCAAGTTTTTGTATTTTGCTCCTGTTTTTTCTTTTTGCCTTTTGAAGCTCTACTTACAACCTGGTTATGAACCACCAGTGTGAATTGCGAATGTTTCTATTTTTTTCCTCCATCTTAAGATTTTATTCAGGACATTTTATAATGAGATATTATGAAGCAGCACCAGATTTCACAGAACTACCTACACACATGCCATATATTACAGTTAATGTTAAAATTGGAATTCATTTCTGTTAAATGTGAGTGTTTCAGATGTTAGGTGGATTACTTAATCCCATTGCCCAAGAATAAACAAGTTATCACTGTCCATTAATGCTTTTACCTAGAATTTATGGGTAAAATCTCTTCTCGCTCACATCCAAGTACACACTCTCTTCCTCAAGAGACATTTTCACAGGTTGTGTTGGATGCAGCTCAGAAGTTTGAGGGGAAGGTGAATGCGCTCCTGAGTGAGGCCATTAATAATGAGAGGAGGATTCTGGGTTGGTGAAAAGGTCACAGTGGATCTTTCCTCCTTCTGGTTAAGTTCTAGCGGGTAGCAGCAGCAAGAGGAGCTTTAGCATAGGGGAGCTAACAGTCAAAGCTGGAAGCTGCTCTACATCATCTAGACAATTTCACAAATATACTCATAATAAACTCGGAGGGTGTTATATAGGGTTCCCACGAGTCCTTGAAATCCTTGAAAGATTGTGAATCTGGGCCTTGGAAAGTTTTGAAAACAGGCATAACAAGACACTGTCCTTGAGTGGCCCTTTTTGACAACTGAAATTGAAAAGATGACGACAGCTGTTAACATGTTCTTATTTTGCCACCACAAGGTTGTTTAAAATTATGCCTATGCCAACTTTTAATTTGCGAAAGATTGTTTGTTCTTCTGTAGATTTTCATTTCTACATTCCTGTTTCCTGACTTTAGTCAATGTAATGTGTGCATAGCCACTTGCAGAGCAAGCACACTATTGTTCTTCTTAAGTTTTATCTTAATTTTTATTCCATTCACCCATTATTTGGCCTGCTACTCCTCCCAGGGCTTTTGAGATAGAGAGCTTTTTGCTATGTCTTGTTGTTCGTTTGTTATTCTCATTTTTCCGGTTAAAAAAATTCCCATATGAAATTAATAGGGCTCGATTTCAGAGAGTCCTGTTTGGACATGCTTTGTCTGAAACCCACCAAACTTCATTTGACACATCAAGCCAACTTCCCTGACACACTAATGTGGTCGGAGATAACCTGCACTCCTTGTGTCTTTTCCTTGTCTTTTGCTCATCCCTTTCGCTCCCATTCTCTTGCATTCATTTTTCACCCAATTTAAATAAATTTTGTTTCAGAAAAAGAAACTTTTAGGTTCCTTACAGTGTCCTAACCTTATGAAACTTAGGCCACACCCCCACAAACACTTTTTTTTAAACAATACAGCGAAAAGTAATGGGACACACATGTTTAAACTCTTACATGTCTAATGCAAATCTATATGGCCAGAAATATTGGGACAGCGCTGGTTGCAAAGCCATGAAATCAGTTGCTATGGTTTAGGCCACAGCAAAAATTTCTTCAGGCCACAGCTACGAGACTCGGTAGTCAACCTCAAGCCTCATCAAGACGAAGGGGGACAAGAAGTGTCAGAAGACTGCTGCATTTGAGCAAGCACACTTTACATTTTCTATGTGGAAATACAGTCTAGTTAAATATCCTTGATGTGTGTAGCGTGGACATATCCATGCATTTTGGATATGAATGCAGGCTATAAATATTATTGATGAATGTATGTAAGCTATACATTCAGTTCAGTTACATGCATTGATTTTGTCCCAACAAATTCTGTCATTCAAAGTCTTTTATTGCATTTGCATCTGTAATTGATTACTGATAATAGTAATTCAGTGACAGAAGTAGGTAAATGTTGGCATGTGTGATCCTTAAATTTGTCCTGGAAAGTCCTTAAAAGGTCCTTGAATTTGATGTTAACCATCAAATAAAAAAAAACTTATTTATATCTAAGTGTAGCAGGAAAAGCTTTCACTTGCAATCAGTGCACATGCATGAAGGCGTTTGGCCTGAGGCTCTTTTAGTGCTAATGATCACTGGAAAGAAAGGTTGATGTAGTTTTTTGTTGTGATTCATGCCATAAATTGATTATTCATGCAGTTTCTGGTTAGGATGCTCACATGCCAGGATGTTTCACTGTAAAACAGATTCCCTTATTCATGTAAACCTGTCAAAAGGATCAGTTCAAAACATGAAATCTAGTTAACAACAACGTTTGTAAAGAAAATGCAGACAACTTTGTTATAATTCATCCTCGAATACAGCAGTTCAGCTTGAGCCAGGTTGGAGTCAGGCTTCAGTTTAATACCCAGGAATATGTCTATCCTAGACTATATGAAAACTTATGTAAGGCTTTAATTCAAACAAAGAATAAATAAAAAAAAAATCTCAAGCCATAAATTATTTTATTTTTGAAATCCGACAACTATATTTGAGATCAACCCAGGAAACTAGAATCTCACCCCTGTTTGCAGTTAATAATTGTAATACTGCTACTTAGGGTAAATTTTCTGAATATTATGCAAATGAGAAATTATGTTTATACACCTCATGAAGTCTGTTCTTGTTGGAATATGCAGAAATAATTAAAGTGCCTATACAGGATTTCATCAACTTCAAGCAATTTCACTGCAAATTGTTGTTGAGGCAGCTGATGCATAATATTGTAGAGAAATGTTATCATGCTGAGTGAAATCACTAGTATGTTTATATACCTGCGTATTTGCTCTTTTAGCTTTTTGATGGAGAGTGATTATGTGAAAGGCCCCAGCAATGGCATTCATAGAAAATTGCCTATTACAGCTATAGCTGGTGCAGACACCACTGCTACCACTATAGATATTTGATGCACAGTGTTAGAAACAACTTAAGTAATTTTTTGGAGAATGCTTACCTGCTCTACATGGTTCGAGGCATCTGTGGAATGATTCTGGAATTCTCCAGGTGCATTTCGGTGAAACTGGGGCCAATTCCAGAACTTACCCCCAAAACAAAACAAGACGTAACCACCAGATTTTTGTTGGGTGACTGTTAGAGGGTCAGTTTGCTCCAAAAGGGGGTCAACAGCAGTGACACTGACTTTTTTAATGTAAAACACTAAAATAATAAAGTTTAACTGCACCTGAATTTAGTTTAAAGTTGTGCATCAAGTGGTGCCAGGGCTTTGCAGCAGGAGACAGCTGAATACATGTTGCATTAGGTTTTTACAAATCCACTGCAGGCCGCACCGCGAGACCCAGCAAATCAGCTTTTAGTGCAGATCTGAGATGGAAACTGCTGTCACACAAACACACACACACACACTGGTCGTCACACTGTGCACGGCTTAATGACATTGTCTTCGCCAGGAGCCGTCGAAAAAGGGCTGAAGAGCCAGATAACCCATCAGGCAGCTGTTAGCTGTAGAATTAGAGAAGCCTTACAGGACAATGAGCCTCTGGCAACCGTTCAGACCTGTGGGCTATATTTAGTGCCAAACAGAGGGAGAAAGAGCATGAAAGAAAGCTTGTGGAAGAGGGTGTGAGGGTGCGTGAGGCAGGGATGTGCTCCTGAGCGCATTATATTTTGATGAGCCCATAACAAATGTTTGATAGTGGGAGCTACTTGAGGGCTTCATTCACGCCTAATTGTAAAGAGCATATGGAGGACTTCATCATTTACGGAAAGCACAACTACAGCTCAGAGGAAGGACGGTGTTTGATTAATGTGTTCTTTCCTCCATTTTAGCCCAGTAAATTCATAGCACATTCATCACAACAGCCCGTCCGTCTCCATGGAAACTTCAGTTGTAGCAACTTTCTCTAATTGTGCTAACTGTGCATTTAGTGTTTTGTAAGTGAATTAAAGTCTTTAGACTGCTTCCTTTGAGAGTAAAACTGTCTCTTCTGTGTTGTCCTGAATGCAATTGTTTCTGCTCCAAGGGCATAAAAAAGCAAGAAACTTTCAACCTTATGAGCCAAACTATCAAAAGACATGGCAGCATTTAGCTTACCTTCACTGTCAGAGCCAGAGTTTAATGGTATTAAAGTCTGTTCAGTTGTATAAGTGGGGGCCCACACCTGTAAAGAGTGTGACAGAGGGAAACAGTGGCCATGTGTGAGTTGTATTGATTTATTGTACAGTATACGTCTATGGTTCATTTACTGTATGTATTCCACTAAATGTCTATTGTTATGTGTACAGAGAGCTAACACACTACCAAAGTCAAATTCCTCGTATATGCAAGTATACTTGGCCAATAAAACTGATTCTGATTCTGAGAAACTGATTCTGATTCACGACGGAGCCACTGATTTGAACTAAGCCACAAAAGAGAAAAACTTTCTATAAGAACAAGGAATCACCAGAGGGAGAAACGAATCCTGAAAATGAACAACTTTCTCAGAGAAAGGATTTCTGAGAGAAACCAAGACTCAAAAGTCTCACTTACTAAGAGTATGAAGAAGAAAAACTAGAAGGTATCAAGACGTGAAGAAGGAATACGAAAAGGGACTAAGAAAGATTTCTCAAAAAGAAAATTGCACTAAAAAGACCAGGAGGAAACAATAAGAGCAAACAACACTCAAAAGAAGAAAACCTTTCTAGGAACGTGAGGAAGACTTTTGCTGAGGTACATAAGAAGGAACAACTGGAAGAAACTAAACTCAATGTCATATCATTGAGCATTGGGGTCAAAATACTGAACCAAGACCCAAAAGAAAAATATACCTTAAGAGTGTGAGAAAGAAACACTGAGAGGATTAAAGACTGAAAAAAACACTCAAGAGACAGGTAGGAAAAGTTTACAAGCAAATTGGTTTATTATTAAAGACTTGTTGTATATTGGGGCATATGGTTCAATTATTATATTGGCGTATGTAATTACTTTCATGAAACTAAGAAAAAAACTTTCGTTTACCCTCTTTCTATACTGACTTCACTCTCCTTACTAGGTGCTGAATCTTTATGATTCAGTGTCTAGGAAATCCAAGCCCTAGGTGATCTGGTAGCAGCCCTACACATGTGGTAGATTTATAATTTAGCAAAGTAAGTTTGTTCACTGCAGAACTGGTTGTCTTTGTAGTTCCACAACGTACAATGAATACCAAATAAATATACGAGTTTTCTAATGCTGGTGTAATTCCAGGGACTTTTACCAGTATCAAAAAGTTTGTGAGGTCCAGACATTTGACATACTTCATGTCGTGACTGACATTTTATGCATTTATTCAATTGAAGTGTAATGAGACTGAAAAAAACATATTGAAGCATTTATAATTAATGAATACATTTTATCATGCTATATGTTCACTTCTGATCCGGCCCACTCTGATCTCTGTAAAAAGACACATTAGGCATGTAATGAAATGGTAATGCTGTAATACTCCTATTCAATCCTTAGCTAACGAGAAGGGCTGCATGCACAGTTAATAGGACGTGATATGTCTTGTGATGTCCGACAGAACTTAATGAACTTACATAATGTGACACTGTTTAATGAAGTCTAATGCTCTCATGCCTGTTGGTCTAATGCACAACTAGGATCTTATTTGTGCCCTTTAATGACACCCATAAAAAATGACTCGGCAAAAACATGTTGATGTTTTCAATGAAACCTGGTCACCCCACTAGCATTTGCCTATTTATGTCAGAGTTCCTATTTAAGATTTTGATAATGAACATATTATGTCCCAGAAGTATCAATTTGAAAACTGAATTGTACACAGTCGGCAGATAAACTGACATTAGGATATGCTGTTAAAAAATGTATCTAAAACTACCTAAACACCGCCTAAAATCTGACTGCTTGAGGAATATTTGGAAAGAAATGTATATTAACTTGTATTAAGAATGTAAGAAATGTGCCCTTTTAAAAATGTATGGATTTAATTAACTACCTAAAAATGTATGTTTGACTCATATCTGCCAGTGTTAATGTATGCACATTCAAAAAATGCACTCTATCTACCCTGTCCGCCATGTCAGTGTAACTTCAAATGATCCACCACCCAATAATACCTGCCCACTGGTGGTCTTGTTGGGGTCAGGGCCGTGGATGAACAGAGATAAATGGGGTACAGGTTCCACTTAAATGGTAAAGAGATACAAATGGTAAAATGGACAATGCAGGGTTTTTTTTATTGCTAAGTCACATTTCTCAACACTGATTCCACTGTTTCTAAACACTTTATAGAGTTTGTAGTACCAATGCATGACATGGCAACACAGTGCGTCCAACTTCAAAAACACACTGCCAAAAGTGAGTTTAGGAACCAGTACAACATAAGAATATTGTAATTTTCAGGAGGTCTAACATCACACACAACTGCAGGAACTAGTAACACAATGAAGAAACTACTAACACTGATAGCTTATTAACTGACAGTTAATAAACCAGTGGTTTTCAAGTATCTTGTGTTTACAACAACCAAAACAAAATAAAATTACGCACACACACACACCTACACACACTCACACACATACACACCTACTTATAAGTATTTTAGTGCTCATGAGTACCACAAGCAACAACATACACAATGTTTTCACTGTTTGTTCTAGCAGCATGCTAGTCCAGTCTGTTCTCTGGATTTGGTCACAAGTTTTTGTCAATGTCACATCTAATGTCGTCTCTAACTGCGCATCTGGCCACGTATCCTCTAGAATGTTTTAACCAACCTTGGCAGTTCTCAGCAGGATTATCTTGGCACCCAGCATTACTGGCGTCACATATGGACATTGGATGTTGTGAATGATGATTATAAACACTCCATCTCCATGCAGAGGAGAATTGCTCTGTAGGAAGGAATCCTTGAAGACATCTTTTGTCAAGCAGCAAACTGCTCTTTTCTGCAGTGGAGTGAAGGAATGCCACATTATCTCCCTCCACAACAAAAACTGAAGCTTCTCTCCCACCTTCTGGTACCAGTTCACTTTGGAGCAGTGTGATGTGCTTCGTGTTGTCTGGCCTTTGAGTGATTTATACAACAAAACGCCACTGTTGCTCTCTGTGTTGTTGTATTTCATCACCTGAAAACAGGACATTTGCAATACAAGTTTATTCTATTGTAAAGCTGATTTATTTAGCAGTATTATTTATGTATTATGTTGCAGCAATTCAGTGATGTACTGATGTCTAACAGTGCTGAAGACAGTATGTAAGCATTAGGAAAAAATGGGCTCCGAATAAATTTTGATGCTGGTGGAGTTTCCAGCTGAGGATCATCCATGAATTTTGGAATGTAATCACTGAATGCATTTTGTGCAAAAGTAGAGATAAACAATCCACTGTGCACTGTTTTGCTCATTATACAAAGAGATTTGAGAAAGTGGTTTCAGTACTGGCAAATGTGTTGTAGCAATTGTACAAACTGGAAATGTAGATAAATGGCAGGAATACACAAAAACCTCATCTGTGCACGGTAATGTACCTGTTACATATTTACATAAATATGGAATATCTTTTATAATCTGTGTTAAATCTAGAATGTGTAAAATGTTTGTGAGGCCTTAACTTACTTGTATTACTACTAGAATCCCTGAGCAAGATTAGCACATAGAGGTTATAATCAAAAAATAAATTGTTGTTCTAATATTTATGGCCCAAATGAAGCCATGATTCTAATAGTTGGGGTACAGCACTTAGAACAGTTTATTCTATTTGGTCACAAATGCAGTAAAGTGAAATAAATTCAATGGCACTTGTCGAAGGCATTCACGCCAAATGGTTTCTCACCCAATGCTGAGGGACTTTATACCCCTCTGGCATGACTTTGGGCATGTGGAGAATCCCATTCTGTTTGTAATGCTTTTCTATGGTGGTTTATAAAACCTGTACATGCTGTTAAACACCTGCTTCTTAAATTAGCAAATTTCACTGATTAGAAGCAATTACACTGTATCTGCATGGAATGGGAATACAGTATATTTCTATGTAGTGTTCAGGCAAATCTAAATGTAGTGTGTTTATTTATTGTACTCCAAAGACCACAGGTGGACTGCAGATGCTTAAATAATTGATCTGAACTTTGATTTTTAGAGCATGAATCAGTAAATAGGAGCTATAGGACAACAGGGCTGTTTTATCCTTCACCCTGGTTCCCCTTGATGTTTTCACACTGTCTCTCCTGCTGTCTGTCTTATTAATATTCTTTCTAAATTTCAGTCTGACTCACTCCTTCCATCTCTCTCTTACTCTCTCTCTCTCAGATGGTCTTCTTCTGTTCTTTCTAGTTCTCAGTGGAGTTAGTCACCCTCACACAGGGACACGATCCCCCAGAGAGAAAGCAACACCTAACCCATGGCTTCTGACTGTCAAAACACGCTCTGTCCAAGAGACAGCAGCCTGATACCCAAGGCCCAAAGAACAGGCCTGTTATAAAACACTCTCACAACCACAGACCCACCATCAGCTTCCTCATTATCGCTATAATCTTCTAGACCTCATTTACTGCTAGCAGTTTACTGGGCCACACAATTTATGCAACATTTTAATGTGGATTTTAATTCATTTCAGTTTCCTTCCAATTAAGTGGTGGCCAGTTGCTTGTTAAGTAGGTCTCTGTCTGTGAATGTGTGTGTGTATCTCTCTCTTTCTCTCTCTCTCTTTCTCTATCCCTTTCTCATCCCCATAATACAGAACAAAAAGTCTGGAAGAAAAAAATCATTTGCAATTGTTATCTCAATTATGGACTTGCTTTGCTTGCTTTTAGTAGCAATTAATTCTATAAAGCAGTTGAGCTGAATTTAAAATGAATGAAAGACCCTAATACATAGCCCATAATTATTATTATTATTACTATTATTATTATTATCATTACTATTTCGTTGTTGTTGTTGTTGTTGTTGTCATTTTATTATTATTGTGACCAATGGTTCCCCTGTTGTTTTTCTATATCATGGTTTATCTTGGCCATGTGTCTGCTTCCCAGGAGAGTGTGCTGCTATTTTGGTTCTAGCCCCACCATGGCTCTGTCCAGGTTATCGTGTTCGCCTGTCTTGTGCTTTTGTCCTCCCCGTCCTTGTCAAGATATACACTCCAGTGTTTCAGTAATGTTGGTTTAGATATTCTGACAACATAGCAATCTGTTGGGTCTGATTCATGTCATACCCGTTAATAGTATCTCTAGTGTGTCACGTTGCTCATGTCTTTGCTCATTTCTCAGATTTTCTCGTGTTTCTTACCCTTGGATTCTTTGTGGGTTTTGTGTATTTAAAATATTACAATTAAAAAAATATACTAAAAACTATGGCAATAATGTGACGACTACTACTACTATTACTACTACTACCACTATATATAATAATAATGATATTAATATCAGCATCGTGCCTCAAGTAGCATGTGGCTTTCTTGTGTGGCATTTTAGAACGTTCCAGTGGAGAAAGAGAGAGAAAACAGAGAGTGTCTGCTTCCCTCCCTCTGACAACGTGTCTCATCCACGCTCTTCACATGGCCCAGTTGAGATTTAAACCTTAGTCACTACATTACTTTTCGTTGCAAATGCCCTCAAAGGCCTTGCAGACTCAGAGCTGTGTGTTTCCACTTTGAGTAGCACGACGAACAAGCAGAATATTCAGAACCTGTTTTGTCCACTTTGATGGGTCTTTCGAGGAATTTTTCCATCCAGTGTTTCCCTTTGGGGTATTTGTAGCTGCGCTTAAAGCCTCTAATTAGCAGATCTGTCTAATTAATTATTGGAACGACTGCTCCAGGGTGCAAGTAGTAGTTTGTGATTCGGCTTTGAATCTGGGGTGAGAGCCAAAGTGAAGTTTGCGTGTGCGGCAACTTTATTTGAACTTCAGTGTGCCTTAGTCTGTTGATGAATCCTCAAGAGCTTTAGGACAGATGGATTGGTTTGTGAACGGAACGCTTAGCTAGACAGAGGTGGACTGATTGACAGCCAAGGACCAAACTATCACACAAGGCCCTTTGGAAGAAAACATGCATGCATTTAACTTGCCTAGGATTATATTTATGCTATACACGCAAGTGCACATGCACACTCGCATGCGTGAGGACACACACACACACATGTACACACACAGCGAGAGCCTCATGCATACATGCACGCACATTGCACATGTGCTCAAAATATGATGAACTCTAAACGAGAATGAATGAATGAATTAATGAGTTTTTTTAGAAAAAAGTCTTGGCTGGGAGTTGAGTGGGTCAAAATGACAAAGTAGCTTTCCGACTAAGTTATAAATAACTTGCACAAACATGGCAGGTTGGGTGGGTGTGGGTTATAAAAAACCCTGACCTGCGCATCGCCAATGCTTATGCATTAACAATGAGTGCTAGGCTATTTATTTACACAGGCAGTGCATCCCCCTAGTAATCCTCTTAGATTTAACAAGAAAGTAAAACACTATTCCAAAGGGCATTCCAGTTTGATGTATTATTCGCATGGTTTGTTTTATTCTTCAGTGCTACTTTATGCCACCCTTGTCAGTGACAGATGTTTTAACATTTTGTTATTTCATTCATTTAAATTTAGACCACTCGATAACCACAGCATTTGTTACATAAATATATCATAGAGCTCATGAACCTTGACATTAACCTAAGGCTAATACATACAAACAAACCATTAATTTGTATTAATTCTAATCACTGTGCTTAGATCGGAAAAAGAATGAAACAAAGAAAGAAGTGAATTTGACCATTCTGTCATACATGAATACACCACAGCACACAGTAAGAACAGCAAGCAACTCCACTGCATTTAAACCCATTTGCCAAGTGAAGCAGTGGGCAGCCAGGAGCACAGCGCCCGCGGAGCAGTGTGTGGTGACGGTACCTTGCTCAGGGTACTTCTGAAGTGTTTAGCAGTTTTGAAAATAGAACCCACAACTTCCTGATCACAGGGCGAAAGAAAGAGAGAGAGAGAAGAGATAGAGAAAAGAGCTAGAGAAAAGAAAGAGAGAAAAGAAAGAGAGAAGAAAAGAAAGAAAGAGAAAGAGAGATAGAGGATGAAAGAGAAAATAAAAGTGAAAACAGTGAATAGCATATTTTCTCCATTGTAAGGATGATTTCACAGGTACCAGAGTTAAACAGCAGTGATGAGATATTGCTGTTGGATGTTAGCTGGCCTGTTTACAACAGATAGTTGTACCATTTTTTTCATTTTGGCCCAAGTGTACCTTTCTTTATTTTCTAACCTAATAAGTGCTCTCATAGCTACACTAAATCATCGATCAAAAACAGAAACTTGCCTTTGATATTGTTATCCTTGACTAACAAGCTGAGATGTAATCTTACCTTTATTGCCAAATAAATAAAAGTAAACACAATTTAGCAAGCTGGGGCGTTGAGTGGAGTAGAGTGGAGATGGGAGCCATTACTGTGATTAAAAGATTGGATTTCTCGGCTGAAAGAGAGAGAGAGATTTCCTCTGACACAGTCTCTTTAGAACTGTTTGTGCACATATTTAGAGCAATTCCACTGTCTGATCCTAAAACACAGTCTAGAAACATTGCACAGATTTTAATTGATGTTCCATAAAACCACCCACGATTTTCCTCAGCTCCACTGGAACACGTATTCAGTGGTATGAGGCTCTGCGCGTGTGTGTACATTGTCTGATCTCTGCATCTCAACACCTCTGGGAGGTGTGTGAGGTGTTATTGTGAAGAGCCTCAGCTGGAGGGGCATACGTGTCAGTGCCGTCAGTCATGTATTTAGGGGTTGTGCGTTTTGGGGGTTTGAATAGCAGCTTTCCCCACTGACCTCCGCTTCATTTCACTAAAACCCCTCTAATCCCCGCTAAATAATCTGTCAAATGGCTTCCTCTTGTCTCCTTCCTCCACAGATTCACCCATCTACCTGTGTCCCCCTCTCTCTGACCCACATATGTCAAACCTCTCAGGATAGCGATGCTGATGTGGGATCAGTCTAGGCCTTTAAACGCTTATGCAGTAACTTCCAACTGAAGGCACTCACACTCCAGGTGGTACATGACTGGAGTAGTGAGGAATACATTTATAACATGACAATTGTTATAAAATCCAAATACTGTATTCTGTCTCATAACAAACAAAATACTTGAAGCAATTGCTACCTCATACTAGATACAGACATTATTTGTGAAGTTTAATAAAACATAAAATGGGACCTGTGCAAAAGTAATGGCACAATGGGAACTGTGCTCTAAAACTTGCATAAACTCCATATTTATATTTGATCCCTGTAGAGGATTGGTACTTCTTTGCCCTTAGCAAATCAAAAAGACATGTTATTGTACCAGTGGTCTTCAAGTGTTTACATATATCTGTATACAGGCAGTGACTACCTGATCCCACATTAAGTACAGTTACAATGAATCGTGATTGAAATGGTGCTTGGAGTCTTACCTGAGAATTCTGAATGTTTTGAAGAGTGTGTTTTTTTTCTGACACTCCATCGCCATGCGTTTGCAGACGCTCCAAGTCACTCCATTTTCTCTCTGTAAGAAACAGTCTGAAACCTCTCTGTGGGCTTTTATCTGTGCTGGGAAGCTTATGGGACTCATTCATGAAGTGCCCTGCCCTGCAGACAGACATATTAGTACACTGGAGCTGAACAGGTTTGGATTAAATGATGTCAAAGAACAATTAACATAGTAAATAGGTTGTGTTTGATGTGATTAACACAGAACTGTTGGTTCAATTGTACTGTAAGCACAATACCAAGGGTAGGTCTCCAAGACAAATTACATTAAGGTAATGTGCAAATGCAAAAGTCAAAAGTTAAAGAATTTATATGAACTGGTTTACAAGTCATGCACTGATAAATACGGTTAACCATTTGGAAGTAAACTGTAAAAAATGGTGCTTAGAATAGATGTGACTCAATAGTGTAAAATGGTCACACATAAATAAAATATACCACAGCAGCACAATTTGTGACAGAAGAAAGAAGAAGACAGCATCTGGAACATATTTTATTCATGGCAAACTGTTTGACACATTTGATATGTGAAGTATATTTAAGTACATGAGCTGACCAAAACTGTCATATACATATGTACACAGTTAAGTGTCCACATATTCAAACTGAAAGTATGGATTAAAGAACCTATTTTTGCTTTTGTCAAATGAAATAATTTTATTTGACACCACCTTTTTTTTGCCAGCCGTTGCGGCCGGTTTATACAGAAACCTCTTAGCTGTGAGTCATTCCATCCATGCCATTTGAGTTAACAGCATTCAGTTTTTTGTTTATTTTTGTATATTTGTATTACAGATATTGCTAATCGGGGCAGTAGGTCTTTGCTTTAAAATGTTTGAGACTTGCTATAGTAAGTGATGTGATGAAGAGGCATTTAAGCCTTAAGAGCCAAGTTTGAAAGCGAGACTCATTTAGTTCTGATAAATGGATCAATCAATTTTAATGAAGGCAAAATATAATCTAAGTACAAATAGAGCACAAACTAGTTTAAAAGTGCCTGCCAGCAGAAGCCTTGTTGTATATTATGAGTATAGTTCACAAAGATTATATTATCAACAAAAAATTATGTTATGTTATGTTATTTCAGAGTAGCGTGGCCATAGAATGTTTTTCAGGGTTTTTTTATTTATTTTTACACATTTTTGGTCAATGATTTCATATTCATATGAAACTTGGCATAATTGTTTGCCTACTTGACTGATATGGAATTTGTGTCATTTGGTAGGCTTTTCATTTCCCATGACTTCCCCCAGAAATAGGGCAGCACAAAGGACCTTTTGGGCAGTAGCACAGCAAGTCTTTCTCCAAAAAATATGGAATTTGTATGGAATGTTGCTCTAAAGGTGACCCTGGCTCATTATCATTCATTTGTGGAGAAGCATCACCTAGTGAATAACATGGATGCAAAAATAAAACACCAATAACCAGTCTCTTGTCACATTGCTACCACATTATTTTGATGCACATCCAATTTTGGGAAAATTTAGTCATTGTGACAAAATAACCCCAAAAATTCTCAAAATCTGCTAAGCTAAAATGTTAAAAATCTGGTATGTTTATACTGGGTACATTTACTTACATCTCCTAGAGTTTCATTTGATTACATAATGACATACATAATGACTGTCAGTCAATTCATATGCTAGTACATGTCCATTTAAAAGCACAATTATAATGAAATGTTGTAAGTACATTCAATAGTCCAAGTAATTTCATGAAGTTCATGTAAATTTAGAATTAACTGCTTTCTTTTTCATTTGCATTTTCCTTACTTAGCCATATCATTAAAACTAACTGCCTACTAAAAAGCAAGCCAAACTATTCAAAGCAACCTCAATACATTGCTAGAACTCTGAATTTGTTATCATTGTAATTACATAACCAGTGTTATTCAGCACCTGTCAGTGGGTCAGAGGAAGGCAGTTTCTTTTAGTCTGTAAATTATTTTTGTTTCAATTTAAAGACCATGGCATGACCACAAACAAATAACCAACATGGTTTGGAAACTGATGTCATGTCTCTGTGTTTTATGGCATCACTCCCTATTGGCAGGTTAGTTCTTTGTGCTACAAATACTCACACACCCTGTGAGAGCTTAAGGAGATTGGTGTTTTATTGTGGTGTTTTTGACAGGTCTCAAACTAAATGACAAGGGTTTGTATCTTAACCAACTCCAGAGGTGTGCCAAATAATTTTAGACATGACTGATAAAACTGACAGTGTACATTTCCACAAGAGAGTAATGATTCCATCTGGATTGATTGAACCTGCCTTGTTTCTCACCCCTATTTTGTCATGCCATCGCATTTCTAAGCATTTTATACACTAAGGTAGCTAACATAGCTAAAAGCATACAGTTTCATTGTGATTTTTTGGTAGGTTTAGAGAATGTAGGCCAGTTATGAATAGCTGAATGAATCTTTCTTTCCTGTATGGCTGCCAGTGCAGACAAACAAAGGAAATTGATTAGTCCAACTATGATGATGTAACCCTAGTCAAACAACAACAGCAAAAGGGGGAAGCTGGTAGAAGGGTGTTTGCCCTGTGATCAGAAAGCTTTGAATCCCAAGTCACCTGTAATCACCTCTGAGCAAGATACTGACCCCACTCTACACTGTAATTTCACACGTTTAAATGAATAACATTTTCAGGATCATTTGATGAAGTACATTTTCAGCATCATTAAAAGACTTTACCATATTCTGTATTGACTGACTATACAGATTCACTGTTTTTCAGCTTAAAGGCTTAATGTGAATTTTTTCGCTTCTATTCAAAAGGAAAACACACATTGGCATAATGGTCAGTGTTTAGTAGAATTTGTTCAGAATAATTTTCCCCCACTGTCATCAACGTCATGAAGCAGGTGCTTTAAAAGTCAGGATATTGTAGTGAGAAAAACAATGAGACGAGGTAAAGTTGAACTAAACCTTCTTTATTTGAGTTAACTGGCTCATCCAAAGTGAGATATGGGGTTGAAATTAAACTCACATCAGGAGATGAACTGAATGATCAGTGATTTTCACATAATGTGCCAAAGGAAGATCTCTGCAGTAAGCAGAACTACATGGGGAGACTCATCACAGTATTAGGAGGAGTTTTGGTTGAAGGGATGTCTGTATTTGCACACCTAAAACATGTGGCTCAAATGTGTCTCATATCTCGTGAAGTGGCTTGAGTGACTTCTATGTGTTCTGGATGTGCTTACATATATACTTGAACATGGCTTGTCCTGATCCAAAGATAATCCTGATTCTCAAGATGCATGAAGTGACCAGTACTTAGTTAAGGATGGCAGCAACTGAATTAAACCTGCCAGCAACAGTTCATATGCCAGAGGTTGAGTGAAATATCCTTTTATAAAGAATACATTAACCTCAGTTCCAAACTACACAAAAGAATACACACTTGCAACACATTAGCTAAGAAAAATGTCTGGAACCGAAAAGTGTACAGGTGCATATTTGCATTATGCAAGCAAATCCCAAACCCTACCAATATGGCAGAAAGACTGCAAAATGTCTTTGACTCAAAAGCCATATAGCAAAGTAATCAGCTAGCTTTGCCCTCAATACATCATTAAGTTCCTTTAAGAATATCCTTGTTGCAGTAAACCTACCTATTTTCAGATGTTGCTGTTTGTCTGAAACAAACAACATTTTCCTCATTTGTTCTGTCTCCTGTTCAATCATTTTTTATTCTGAGCACCAAACCTCTTTTGGATGTCTGTTTCCCACCCTGTTTTCACTGACAGTGACAAAAGGACCTTAATTACAGATGTTGCTAAGATATTGATTACAAGAAATAAATAAAAAAAGTTATGCAATTTGTTTTCTTTGTCCTTGCTTATCCTTATCCTTTGCGGCAGCTTTTTTTTTAAGTAGAATGTTTAATTACTATTGCACTTCTAAAAAAAAAACTCATTTTTTTTTCTTCAGTTTACAGTTTTGGCAAGAGATATGAAAATGATTCAAAGTGATAAAGATGTGAATCCATCCATGCTTCTCTTGTGCTAGATTCCTCAGATTAGCTACGCATCAACAGCCCCAGAGCTCAGCGACAACAACCGTTATGACTTCTTCTCACGGGTGGTTCCACCGGACTCGTACCAGGCGCAGGCCATGGTGGACATCGTGAAGGCTCTTGGCTGGAACTACGTCTCCACACTGGCCTCTGAGGGAAACTATGGAGAGAGTGGAGTTGATGCCTTTGTTCAGATCTCCCGAGAGGCAGGTACAGTACTGTCAGCAGCAGCTTGGGAATTTAGTGACTTATAAAACTACCATCTATTTTCAGTGCTAGACCTGCGATATCAGGAAACCAAGACCATGAGGCCTATGGCTTAGCTGCATTGTAAAGTTCAGTGTCACTGCTCTAACACAACTTCTGACATTTCTTAAATATTTACTCTGATTTGTAGATGCTGCTGGTGTAATAGTTTTGAATTGAAGCAGGTAGAGCAAAACATGTATTCAAAGTGTCGACTATAACAGGTTTAGTAGGTGCATTTGAACAGGGGACCCTCTAAACTGGGATGGACACTGGCCCTCCTGGACTAGAAATGATGAGCAGTACCTTATATTGTTCAGTAGTCTATTGGTCTATTATTTCAGCAGCAGGGACTGTAGTGGGAATAGTAAATGTATGCAAAGCCAAAATCTCACACTCCTTTTGATTTAAGAAACACCCAGTCTTGGTTAATAATAGGAAAAAGAGATCAACACTATGACTCATTTATTGATATATTATTATTGATCAAGACTTTTGTTAGTATATTATTGTATTTTTCTTTCCTTTTTGTAAGCCCTGGCTCCAGGCATTTCTTTGCAGCAGCGGGGAGCCCTGTGAGTTATTGTGACAGGCTAAATAGGGAAAACACCATCAGAAATAAGTTTTTCTATTCCTAATGGTAAACGCCTCCCTTGAGCAGCATGGAGAAGGCCAAGAGCAGCCTGCCGGCCAGCCTGAGGTTCAGCAGGTGTGCACTGATCAGAGAGAATTTGCCTTTGTACATATTGCAGATCGAGACACCGAGGTGTTGATGGCAAGCACCACAGACATAAGCACCTTCAGCATTGCTGTCATTTTGATGAGGCACAGAACTGCTCAACCTGTTAGCTTTCTTTCATTGATGGATGTGTAAATATAAGATAAAAACGTAATTGTTCATGGTGTATGGGCAGCATTTCTTGCTAGAATGAAAATGGATGTGAAACCACTGATTCTTTAGGTTCATGGGATGAAATGTTACTGGCTACTATGAATGTGGAGATTTAAAAGAAAGAAATTAAACCCCCCACACATTCTGCTGAGCAAATTGATCAACCCCAAACCCAACCAAAACACAGGGTATTTGCCGGCCCTCGTTTCTTCTGAGCGGGACTGAATGATTTTCCTGCTATGCAGGAAGAAAAAGTTAGGAATGATTATAACAAAGAGAAACATGTAATGCAGTTTTTTATATGCACCCTTTATATACAGATCAGGAGTGCCAGCTTTGATGTACAGTCTCAGTACTGTACAACTTTAAGCCTTTACCTTTACCTATGACACTTTATATATAGTTCATCAGCTGTCAGCTATATATTACAAGGCCATGAAGTGAACTAAATGAGATGTGCATCTGTGCAGCGACTCTTCCGCTGTGGATAAGTTTTGACACTCCTGCTCCGTCCCCTCACTCCTGAGACCGAGACTTTTTGTGTCTCAATGAAGCAAATTAGTTGTCCTATTAATATCCCACCCAGCACTTTACGTCCCAAAGTGCCTGAAAAGGTTGTCAAAAAGAGCATGTCCAGGACAGCTGTATGCATTTATACCCATCTGCTGTCTCTGAGATCTCTGGGGTCATTAATATAGATTGGAGCAGGTCACCTTCAACAAGACAAATTTCAGCATCAGTGTCAATTTTCTCCTGACATAGGAGGCCTGTGTGTCGCCCAGTCTATGAAGATCCCCAGAGACCCCAAACCAGGAGAGTTCGATAAGATCATCAAGAGATTAATGGAGACCCCAAATGCTCGTGGGGTCATCATCTTCGCCAACGAGGACGACATCAAGTAAGTGAGGCTCAACGAATGCAGAAGGATTTCACAGTCAAAAACTCACAAGCGCTGTTATATCTCGATAGTAATGGCACCCAAGTGCACAAATTTGAACAATTTGTTTTATGAGATTGAGTCATTACCGAGATGATGCAAATGCAAAAATGGCTCACACCTGGGGTTTGATTGCTCCTCATAAGGAAAATGGTGTTTGAAAGTGGCAGTAAATGAAGTCATATGTATTCTGTGTCAGTGGATGGAATTGCCTTTCGACACTACTTACAGTAATTTGTGTTACACGTATTCAGTGAGAGCTAGTTTAGAATACTCCATGATTACTGCCTTCATGGAAAGCAAAACAGAGTAAAAAAGAAACAAAATTAACCTCAAAATGTATTATTAGTGGTTTAGTTTTATCTCATTTTTGACCTCACGGCTTCTATCCAGTACATGAAAATTGTAGTGTTTGTCTGTAGTGCTCTATTGTAGACTGACACATCTCTGTAATGCATAGGATGTTCAGTCTGTTTTGTTCTAGATAACCCTATTGTCTGAAGTAGGTCGTGTTGTGATGATGCTGTAAGTATACTAATAATGTCATAAATGTGATGATGTTGCAGCGGTAAGAGGGGCACAAGTGGATTATTATTTCTCCCCACTGACCTGTGCTCTGATCTGTTGCGAACTAAGCATGGGCGCATTTGTTGGGGGGGAGAAAAATGATGCAAAGCAAATGTATGGGGTGGAAAACAAGACCCTGCCTATTTGTTTTCATTTCGGGAGAAGTATAATTAGTGAAGAGCCCCTTTGATGTTTTGATAAGCTAATATGGAGCACATCATCATTGACAAGCATGCAGTCATGTCTGCATGAAAATTAAATTAGGCATCGAGTACTGTAGCAAAGAGAAAAGCATGACGAGTAAGAGCTTGATGTGTGTCCTCAGATCAAATGACCATGAACTTGCTTTAAATTGGTTGCTGAAATGTAGCTTGTAAAAATAAACATGTAAATTAGACAATGTACAGACCTCTAGGTGGCTGTTAGGTCTGTTTTTTGTGATAGGATATATATCCATCATTACAGGAGGCAGTATATGCTGTCAGAGGCAAGTCTGTAAGAGATTAATAAGAAATGGTTTGAGGCAAATGTGTGATGATTTAGGCATGTAGTCTGCAACAAACCTTTGGGAGCAGCACAAGGATCTCATACCTGAATGAATGATTTATTTTTTTATTTTTTTTAATTAGCATTACAAATTGTAAGGGATTGAACAAGCAATAGGATTAGAAAATCCCAGTAAGGTGCTAGCAGCGATTAGCAATTCCATAAGGATGGAAATCAGATAAGAAATAGCTTCTTTAAAGTGAAGATTTAGGATATGGAACAGAAAAAGTGTGACACTGTGTGTTAGGTTTTCTGTATATTCCGTGTGAGAGTTTGTATGATTTTATATATTTCTAACAGGAGATGTAAACATTCTTAATGCTACATTAACATCATATCTCCTGTGAAGAGAAAAATTGGAATGTCTTTGATAAATTGAAATGTCTTTGATAAAATTCTGTATTAAATGTTTTGATTATATTTTTATTAATTAATAATAATTATTATTAACTAATAGAGCTAACTAGGTCACCTAGAACCTAGAGCTACAGAACCCACATTGTATAGATTGGGTAGATGTTAAGAGTACATTTTATTCTGAAATACATTTTTGCAAAGAATCTTGAATGACAGAATGAATTATGGGGTTTACTGTCAATACAAGAAATTTAAATCTGTTGTACATTTAAGAGACCTTTACATGACATCAGTTACAACACAGGACTTTCTTCTGTTTCTCTTGTGCTTATTAAAAACAGTACATCTAAAGTTTTGACATTTCTTGAATGTTGCAAGCTGAGCATGATTTGTGCAGTGCCATTTTGACCCAACCCACTGTAGGCGTAGTATCTGCCTGTAAAATGTCAGCTGGGTAGGGCAGAGGTGTGAAGGCTGTCTGCGTGTACGGCCTTCCTGATTTTATCTACGGCTTTCCCTGACCTTTCAGTATTCCACTGTTAGGCTCTGATATTTAAGACAGGTACTGTGGCTCTCTCATCTTGACAGCACCTTGTTCGTAGCCTTGACAGCCTCAATAGCTGAAGTAGCGATGGATGAAAAAAAAAGCCACTAGTAGAGATGGGGAGATGTAAAACATTTGCCTTCAGCGGTGGCACTCTGGAGTGACAGACTGTCAGTCTGTGGATCAGGGTCAAAGGCTTCAAAGGTCTCAGTCAGGAACTGCTGAAATCCCTCCATAAGACCTGCCATTTAAGTCATTTACCTCCAGGGTAACATTTCCAGATGGAGATGTTTTATTTCATTCGTGTCACAGCTTTTGTAGCATGCCTCTAATATAGTAAGAAAAATGGCCTGAACCTGAATGTACATTAATGTAACAAGATAATTTTCGCAGTTAATTTTAAGCCATTTCTGCTGGTGCAGCAGGAAATGTTCACACAATTCAAATGGAAGCTAGATTGTTAATGGTGTAAAAAAAGAAAAATGAGTTTTTCTTTTGACAGTCACACTTTGCTATTGTTGGAAAGTCCATGGTTCCACTGCACCCAAAGCAGGTCTGCACCTTGCAGGGAGTCTTGATTGACTCTTTAATCTGTATGGCATGTTGATGACAGGACTGTGAACAGACACTGTCTACTGACATAGTGTGAACAGGCAAGTTTTGCTGGTAGAGGAAGCAAACTCAAGGCATAATTATGTACCACTGCAAATGACTTGCATGTACTATGTATTATGTACCACTGGAAATGACTTACATGTCATGAATTGCATTTTGATTAGAATTATTTTCCCACAGAGTGATTAAAAAGAAAACTGAGTCCGTCTATAACATGGAGGGACAGCATTATCATCTATTTATTTTAGTATATTAACATTTGCATCATTCGCCAGATGACATTTACATCATGTGGCATTCTTTGCATGTAAAAGACGGATTAGGAATCTTGCCCAGGGACGCTTTTCTTATATATAGCATGGTGTGTCGTCCTGGGTAGGAATCAAAACCCCCTTTAAGATTATACAGGTTTGTAAAGGGTTCTATAAAAAAAAAGTCATTATTATTATTGTTGTTGTTATTGGCAGTAATAATAGTGATGCATTATGTTTTTTATACATTTAACTGTATTTATGCAAGATATATTCTGTTAAGCATTAGCATAGTGTATCAGAGTTCAGTTTTTGTATTTGGTCTCTTGCAGGCAGGTGCTGGAGGCGGCCAGAAGAGCAAACCTTACCGGCCATTTTAAGTTTGTGGGGTCAGATAGTTGGGGGGCTAAGAGCTCCCCAATCCTGGACCATGAGGACGTGGCAGAGGGGGCAGTCACTATTCTGCCCAAAAGAGCTTCCATAGAGGGTAAAAGCATCCAAAATTTTTCCAGCATTCTTCTAACTTTATTGCTTGCAATAAATATTTGAGTTGCACATAAGTTATTAATTTTTATTGTGCTGCAATAGTTACAGCTATTCTATAGCTGTAAATGTTTCTATAGCATGAAGTCGTAAGATACACCTCATAAACCTTGTTTTTCTGAGCTGGGTTGTTGGTTTTTTGTCTCCTTTCATCAGGATTCGATCAGTACTTCACAACCCGCTCTCTGGAGAATAACCGCAGAAATATCTGGTTTGCAGAGTTCTGGGAAGATGACTTCAGGTGCAAATTGACACGCCCGGGCATCAAACTCGACCCCGAGAAGAAGAAATGCACAGGTGAGCCACCCTGATAAGTCAGAGAATGGAAGGGAGAGAGGGCGGAAAAAAAGAAAGAGAGAGCGCGGAGAGCCCTGTCTTAAGGGGCGCCACTGAAACTGATGCTTATGACAGGGACAGGTGACTTCAAAAGCTTTTCATTCATTCTTTATCTTACTTTCCTGATCCCTCCTCAGCCTCCTTTTCCTTCATGTCTTACCTTTCCTAATGTTCCTCTGAATATATTTATATATTTTTATTTTTCCTCTACCTCTGATTTTCCTCATACACCCCTTTCCCACCCCCTCTACCTCAATCTCTTTCTCTCATTTCTCTCTCTCACTCGCTCTTTCTCTCACTCTCTCTCAGGTAATGAGCGCATCAGTAGAGATACTCCATATGAGCAGGAAGGGAAGGTGCAGTTTGTGATTGATGCTGTTTATGCCATGGCTCATGCTTTACACAACATGCACCAGGACTTGTGCCCAGGGGCCATAGGTGTGTGCAGCAAAATGGACCCTGTGGAGGGACGTTTACTGCTCAGCTACATCCGCTCTGTCAACTTTAATGGTGAGTCCAAGTCGGAATCATAACCAGGCAGACCACACACACACATTAGCCCAGACACACTATTGCACACATATGAACACATATAAAAGGGATGGGCAGGTGACAGATCTGATTTGCTGTCTCCCTATACCTACAATGCACTCATGTTTTGTGTTTGAAATTTGCTTTTTATTTGGTTGAGCTGGAGCTATAAGGCTAATGTAGCTACATGATGGAAGCTGATGAGATGATTTAGTAGAAGGATAGTGTGCAGAAGTTAGTTTGATAGTTTAATTTAACATTCAAAATAAAATCCATTGCTCTCCTAAACCATGTGACTTGATGACATTAAACCATCTGTCCTTCATAGAGATTATCATCCAACATATGTCACAAGACATTGTTTTTTATAATATCCTTCATACTTTTTAATATTGATAAAATACCTTAAAAATGCATCTAAATCATTACGATCCTAAACCATGTGACCTGATGGCATCAATGAAAGACATGGAGAGAGAGATAGAGAGATGCAGATGCATAGAAAGATATGGATGGATATGTATAGATAATTTTAATTACATTTCATTTTACACAAGACACATTACCATGGCAATTCAAATGATCTATTCACATCCATCAATATCTATCTTTCCATCTGCATCTCTCTCTCTCTCTCTCTCTCTCTCATTCTCTCTCCCTCGCCTCTCTCTCTATTGTATTATATGCATATATTTAATGCCATTGTATAATTAAAATGTTCCTCTATGTCAAATACCTCTCTGTCTCTATTATGATCAGGCATCATGTCATAAGGTCACATGGTTCAGTGTAATAGATGTCTATCCAATTTGATCATTTTTATAGTATTTATAATATTTAAAGTAGTAAAAATGATAACTTTGGAAAATCAAGTCACATTTGTAGGATAATAATCTCTGCTGATCAGTTGATTTGATGCCATAAGGTAATGTGGTTTAGGATCGTAATGGGTTTATATGCATTTTTTATGTATTTTATCAATATTAAAAAGTATGAAAGATAATTTTGAAAAATCAATTCTTGTGACGTGTGTAGGATAATAATCTTTATGCTGGACAGGTCACATGGTTTTGTAGCCTAAAGGATTTAAATGCATTTTATGCAGTGGCGGAGCCAGGGCAGAGGCCGGGGGGCATTTGTTGGCATATTTGTTGAATATCAAACTAACCTATCAACTGTAACCATGTCTTGGCTCAAACCCAGTTAAGCTCTGTGACTTGCCTGTATGGTTTCTAACAATGTATCAGGTACTATCAAAATGAAGATATGATTGTTAATTAGCAGTATGACATACTGACATGAACCAGAGTGCAACATATAGATAAAACACACTTGAAGTCACCTTTTTCTTCATATTTATAGATAACTGTACCTGATACAATGTCAGAAACCACACAGGCAAGTCTATTTGAATTGATTTAGAACTTAATACAGTTTGAGCCAAGGTGTAGTTTGTACAGTTCTAATGTATCACATAGCTACATTAGGCTTTTAGCTCAAGTTCAAAACAAACTGTTTGAAAAAAGAAACTTTGGGCAACAGACACATCGACTGCACCTGCGCCATGGGGAAATACATGCAAATGATATTTTTTGCTGAATTATTCCTTTAATCACCTCTGCATTCGATTGCTGTTATCACTGTTCAGCAGACATTTTCTGCCTAAACACACAACCTAGAAGGTGAAAGCACAATCTTTCTGAGATAAGAGGAGCTGAAAGCTGTTGATGGGACGCCACAGATGGTGATTCATTGCAGTTTTTAGCTTTCAAACACCAAGCAGGTTTGAGGCGTTTATGCAAGGGCTTTGAGTTGCACATGAGCTACCACAGTGTACCAGGTCCATGAAGCAAACTGTGTATCAATTCCTCTGTCCTGCCCTCCAGGGACTCTTCATTTGTGTGCATAACTCTGGTAAATAGAGGGCAAGAATGCACTCTGCGAACTAGAGCATCTCCCTCTCTCTCTCCCTCCCACTCTCTCTCTCTCAGTCTGTGGTCCTCTTTTGCCCTCCCCATCCCTGTTTGGTCTCTCCTTGTCTTTCTGAAAATCTCTTGTCCTAGCCCAAGCTGGCCCTCATAATAAGCTTTCTATAAAGAAATGTTCCCATTAAAATTTTCACCCTGTGCTGTAGTGCGACCATCATTACAAAAAGAACATTCTCTCACATGCTCTCAGTCTCTGTTGTGAACGAATGCTAGGAGCAAAGCATCTGAACAAGGAATCTGCACTATTTCAGAAGTCCAGAAAAGAAAAACATTAAGTAATTATATTAATGCATTATTAATGTGAGGGCGGACACATCGGTCTAAATGTGGGGATGTGGGTGTTATGTTTTGAATCTTTCGCAAAAGTATCCACTCCACTTTATCGATAAAAGAACACACACCACTGGAAATCCGCTCCGGGTTTTCCTTCAACTGCAAGGGAAGTGAATCTTCAGTGTAGAGACAGGCTGCTCGTATTTCCAGTGCTGTGTATTCTTCTATCAATTAAGTGGCGTGGATTCTTTCGTGAAAGATTCAAGATTCACATCCCCCTCTGTTTGAATGGCGATGATGCCCATGGTCTGGGTGGTAAAGGGAGGGAAGTTGCATGCAAGCAGAATGTTGGCCGTTGTCCTGGAAACAACAAGTTGGTGCGGGGGTTGAAACAAATTATTTCAAAATGTGGGGGGGCTATAATTGCTCTGACACCCATGTGCTGTGATATTAGGGCCTGCAAAGGTTAGGGGTTAATGTTCATTAGCAGCGGTTTTGTTCTTTGTCTGGAAGATGTACATTTATAAATGGGTCCTGGATTTTCTTTTTGTTCCTCACAGGCAGTGCTGGCACAGGTGTACTTTTCAATGAGAATGGAGATGCTCCAGGTCGCTACGACATTTTTCAGTATCAAATGACAAATACAAGCAACCCAGGATACCATGTCATCGGCCAATGGACCAATAACCTCCGACTCAATGTGGGTGCTTCTCTTTTTTATGATACGTATACATCTAACCTGGTCTAAAAGTGCAAAGTTCATTCATCCTGTCATCTAAATATAGCATACTGCCTGATAAATGTATCTAGCCTCTGAAATTAAAGCCCTGCTGGAGGATGAATTTTACCCTCTGTGACGAAGTCATGACAAAAGTTAAGAAGAAGTACAAAAGTGAGATCATCTTCAATCTGTACACACTTATGTAAGAAAGCTGCAGTACAGATGACTCTGATTTCTTGGGACAATACACACATACTGTCAGAGAGCTCTGCTTGAAAAGCTGCAAAGTGAAATTTGCCCTGAATTTATTCCCAGAGCAATATGTGTGTTTTAAGAGATATAGGTTGTTTGGTCTAGATATATTTGTTTTAAATAATATTATTTAGTGCATTGATTGTATTTCACTAGCAGATACATTTGCTTGCTTCAAGAATTAATCCACATCATTTCTTGAAACAAGCTAAATAATATGCCAGTAGATATACTAGACAAAAGTACATTAATACAATTTTTTGTAAGATATCATATTCTTACAATAGTCTCATAATGAGAAATATTAGATATACAGACCATATTTAAGATGTTTTTTTTTTCATATTTAAGATTAATTTAATTGTCAATATATATTTTAACTGTTTAGAGTAGGATAAGACACGTAGCATAAGGTTTTTGTCTATACCTAGGTCTATACCTCTTTTAGTTTATAAAAGCTTGTATACCTGCTGAGGCTAAAATGAACAAGCCAAATGATATCTTTAAGGTCGTTATGTTTAGTAAAAAGAAGTTGCAGTCACAGTGGTCCTCAGTTGACTCCAGTAGACCTTTCAAGCACCTGTCCCAACACACTTAGTACAGTTTAATGAGTAATTACCAAATACATTATAAGCTGGAGGAGGAATGTTGGGACTGGGAGTACATGGGCCTGTGCTCAGAGTGGGTCCCAGGACAGGAATATAGAAGCACGTCTCATAGACTTTATTCAAGCAAGCTCTAAAATTGTCCTCCACTCGTTTTCCAAGGCAGCTTGAATGTCAGAAATCCACACAAAAGCCACATTTGTAGGTGATTTCAAATCTGATCCATATTGGGTTTTTGTACAAGTGGTGGCAGCCATATAACAAACAAATCTGATTTGCCCTGCAGACAACAAAAGCTTATTGTACCATGTTGTACAGTTCATACTGTGACCCCCCCCTCGCTCTGCTGTGTGTGGCAGGTGGAGGAGATGCAGTGGTCTGGAGGCGACAGCCAGATCCCAGACTCTGTGTGCAGTTTCCCATGCCGCCCGGGGGAGAGGAAAAAGATGGTGAAGGGCGTTCCGTGCTGCTGGCACTGCGAGCTGTGCGATGGCTATCAATACCAAGCGGACGAATTTGTGTGCGAGATGTGCCCCTTTAACATGAGGCCCACACCCAACCGCACAGGCTGCAGGCCCACACCCATCATCAAGTTGGAATGGCATTCGCCCTGGGCCATCATCCCCGTCTTCCTGGCCATCCTGGGCATCGTGGCCACGCTGTCCGTCATCATCACCTTCATCCGCTTCAACGACACGCCCATTGTGCGGGCGGCCGGCCGAGAGCTGAGTTACGTGCTGCTGACCGGCATCTTCCTCATCTACCTTATAACGTTCCTGATGATCGCGGAGCCGGGCGCCGTGGTGTGTGCCTTCCGCAGGATGCTGCTGGGGCTGGGCATGTGCATCACCTACTCGGCCATGCTCACCAAAACCAACCGCATCTACCGCATCTTCGAGCAGGGCAAGAAGTCGGTGACGCCGCCCAAGTTCATCAGCCCCACCTCTCAGCTCGTCATCACCTTCATCCTCATCTCTATTCAGGTGAGATATGGAGGATTTCTTTTGATCACTGGCTGACTGATTTAATCAGACTCTGCTTGTTCAGGAACAACTCAATATTAAAGTCAGACATATTAAATTAACATCAGACACATCTACCTCAAAGTATGACATCTACACAAGATTCAGTTTTGTTCGGTAGCAGAATTTAGAAACTTGCAGTATTCACATCGGTATGCAATTTGCATAATTCACTTTCAATATACTTAAAATGATATTTACATTTATTTATTTATTATAATTTTACAACTGATTTTTTACTCATTTTAACAGAGCTTAACAGAGGTCAAGTGTGTTCATAGTTATGAGTTTAATAAATATGTGTTCTGTTACCTATATCAAGTCATTCATGTGCTTAAGGTAAGTACATGAGTAAGGTAATATTTGGATTTGGATGTCAGAGCTTCTCCAGTTTAAGTAATGATTTATACCAACTATTCTGAAAGAACATTTTGAGGAAATCTTGTTTACTAATTAAATACATTATGTCAAATATTAGACCAATTTGATAATAATTAAATTATTTGAAGGCATGTGAAGGACATCCACCATTTTGGTGTAACCGTGCCATTTCATAGGGAAGTATTGCTGGCAGGACGTAGATGCCATGACTCTGAGCACCTCTTGGGAAGGTTTGTGTGCCTCCATGATTAATTACTTCATTGCCCTTAACTCCACATACAGTTCATACAAGCTTCCTACTTCTCCTTCTAACTAGCAAACACACTCTGGCTAGCTCCTGTCTGCTGCTGTAAAGTGTTTTAGGGGATTTAAACCTTGATCTCTCCCCTTTACCTCAATCAGAGTTGAAAAAAAAGTTATTTTGTGACTGCTCTGCTTAATTGCTCACCACTCACATCCTCAAACTACATAATAAGTCTTGCCAGATTGAGCATGATCCTCCATTTTTGCAATTTACTATGTTAATAACTGTTTCCAGTAAGGTTTTACAGTGGGGAAAAAAAGTATTTAGTCAGCCACCAATTGTGCAAGTTCTCCCACTTAAAATGATGGCAGAGGTCAGTAATTTTCATCACA
>JBBKCR010000016.1:14071500-14083679 GCA_037577295.1 Ladigesia roloffi
TCTAATGTCACACAGCATTCTAATGTCACACAGCATTCTAATGTCACACAGCATTCTAATGTCACACAGCATTCTATGTATCACACAGCATTTTATTTATCTCACAGCATTCTATGTATCACACAGCATTCTATTTATCTCACAGCATTCTAATGTCACACAGCATTCTATGTATCACACAGCATTCTATTTATCTCACAGCATTCTAATGTCACACAGCATTCTATTTATCACACAGCATTCTATTTATCACACAGCATTCTATTTATCACACAGCATTCTATTTATCACACAGCATTCTAATGTCACACAGCATTCTATTTATCATACAGCATTCTAATGTCACACAGCATTCTAATGTCACACAGCATTCTAATGTCACACAGCATTCTAATGTCACACAGCATTCTAGCTTTGGTCTCATAAGGAACTCATAAAGAACTGAAGATTCTGATACTCATGCATTGCTTCATCAATTCATGCCTTTTAGCTGTTTTACTTACTGGTACATGATCGGTGTAGGGCTCTGGACAGACATTTGTGCAGAAAGGGTAGAAAATTTCCTTTTTTTTTTACAATTGAAACAAGTCGAATTAGGTGTATTTAGAAAAAATCCTAAACTCTGCCATACTGTGGCCTTTCAGCTCTGGAGTACTGAGTCTGTTTACCACAGCTAAACAAATCACTCACAAAGACTTTCTGTTCGGCACCAACCAGTAGTGGACACAGGTCTGCAAGCACGTGCACTGCAAACAGTTTTTGTTTCTGTGGGGTTTGGAACCTGGGTACTTCCTCAACTTTGCCTTTATGAAACTAAGATGAGAACTGGCACATTATCTCATGGACTAGGTACCCAATATCTTACAAGTAAAACTCAGAACAGCCTGCAGAAACAGGGATGATAGCTGGCCAAAGTTGCAATACAAATAATGATAAACAATTCATGTCTATTTCTCTCATTTATATCTATGTCTGTGTCATTTGTTTGGTCCTGGCACTCATGTTGATGTTTTGTTCAATGCTGCTGTTTAACTGACCCCCTACTATGATAGCTAGTCTTTGGGTAACTTCGGTAGAACACGTTGTGAAGCATTGCATTTCTAGTGTAATGAATGGAACCCCTCCCATTTGCCTGGCCTGTGGTACTACTGTTTTACTGTTTTATATACTATGCCTTGCCTGGATTACTATTTTTTATACGACATCCATGTTTGTGTCTGACTTTGGAAGCCTTGTGGAGCTTGAATCTGGATCTTTAGTGTTACACTTTTTTGCTAAACTCTGGATTCTTTTTTGCTAAATTCTGAGTTCACCCTCCTCAGTTCTTAACAGAATAGTTTGCCAAACATGCACTCAGCGGAAACCAATTCCTTTTGCCAAGGAGCCATGCTGGAAACTCATAAAGCATTACTCAAACAGATCCACAACCTTCTCCAAGAACTTCACGTACGCTGTCTTTAACTCCCAGTGTGTCGTCAGCCGAACATTCAGAGATGATGTCATTTCTTCCCCACTAATGCCAGTACCATTTGCGGAATATTTTGATGGTAATCCTGGCCAGTGCCAGTGTGTATTCCTGGCAATGTTCTGGCAATGGGCAGCTGGATGTCCTAGTGATTAGGGCACTGGTCCTAATCAGTGGAACAAATCTGCTGCCAGGTTTGCCCTCCAGTTTTGCACCCTGGTGGCTGCAAATGGTTTTAAGGAGTCTGCATTGAAAATATGTACATTTCAGACATAAAAAAATGAATTAAAAACTGAACACGCATGCCGAGATGAAGACCTCAGTCTAGCGAAAACTACCTGACAATCCGTCTTCAGTGGAAACTAATAAACCAATCATTTCCATCACATAAAAGCACTGGGCCCAGGAGAACCTATGCAAATGGGTAACACTCAGCTAAGCCAGGAAAATAAAAACACACAAAATAAATGATCAATTATGTTTTTATTGTGGTGCGTATGACCACCAGCTAAATAACTGCCTGTCATGTCTCGGTTGTAGATTTGAATTTTCACAGTCAATAAGTCCTTCACATGTTTTCCATAGGAACTGCCCATTTGGAGTCTTAGCTGAAGTTCACTGGAATTCTTAACATGTTTTCCTTTCTGGTCTCCTAGACATGGAAACAGAAATGTTCGTCCGGAAATGTTGACATAACACTTGTAAGGAATTCACTGTAAAAAAATGGCCAATGCATTGGAGAATGGACAGTCACCTAAATTACTTTAAAACATTTACTACGCTTAAAATGTGCATTGCATTGTTTGATGAGGAACACACCAAGTTAATCAGTAAAAACTTTCCCTAAGAATTGGTCATATCAAACTGGATCACTAAGGCCCCCTCCGTCTTGCAAGCAGTCATTACTGAGGTCCTTGTGGAGTTCTTTGGGGCCTGTGTAATAATTTATATAGATGACATCCTTATTTATCCACAGGATTTAGACACACATTTCAGAGCAGTGCAAGAGTGACTGTTCGGCCATATACATTCTACTGAGAAATGTGTTTTCCACTAAAAACACATCAGCTTTTTAGACTCATCATTGATGAACAAGGAGTCAGTATGGAACCCCTGAAAGTGCAAGGAGGCCTCAATTGACCCAAAATATTCCTATTTGATTTTGACTGACCATAAGAATTTACAATATCTTAAGGAGGCTAAAAGACTCAATCCCAGGCAGACGAGGGTGTCTTATTCGATTCAATTTTACTAGATCTCACAGATCAGGATCTAAAAAGAGAAAGTCTGGTGTCCTTTTACACATTCACTTATGGGAGGACAATATTGTGGCACCAAGGTCATGGGAAATAATGAATCAAATCAAACCAACCTAAAATGCACCTACTACTGAGACCAGGTTAAAACATTATGTTCCATCATTATATTGAGAAATACTAATTGGGTGGATTCATGCTTTTTGAGCAGTTGGACATCCTGGGGTTAAACAGACTACTGAACAGATTTAGACGAGTTTCTGGTGGCCAAGGTTTTTGGCAGATGCACAGGAACAGACTTGTTAAATGCACTGGGTATGTCCACTCCAAACCCCCTATGCAAAATCACACTGACTACAATGCTTAGTCTACACTGATCTAAATGGGACCATAAGCATGGTCCCATTTCACTATGAATTTTGTTACTGATCATGTAAAATAAGGTAATACAGTAATACCTGTAATCTTTAATCATTTTTCCAAAATATTTTCTAGTACCCTACCTTCATCCACTAAATGGCAAAGGACGTTTTATGACCTTCAACATGAGATCATGTCAGATCATGGCACACAATTTACATTCACAGATGCAGAAAGCTTTTGAAAAAGCTACCTGGATATCACCCACAGACAAATGATCAGACTGAAATGCTGAACCGAGAAACTGGTCATATCTTCATTGTGCAGTCAAGAGCATTTCCAATGGGCTAATATTTTTCCATGACCAGAATTTTCTCTCTCACACATAAGGATAAGGAGAGTGGCTCTCAACCATGCTTGCTGAGTCCATACATCGGACTCTTCAAAGTCTGCAGCATAAGAATGGAATAACGCTTCGACTACAACTTCCTGCCCATTTTAGCATACACCCTCTATTTGAAGTGTTTTTTTATGGTTTATTGTCATGCTCTCCTGGCCAGGAGGGAGAGACTCCTCTTCTAATACTGGGCTGAGATGTTGGCTCATCGAGTAAAGGCCATGCTGAACTCCCTAGGAGGTCATGATGACTTACAGTATTTAGCGGACTGGGAGGTGCATGGTCCAGAGGAACAATTTTACGACCCGACTCATGATATACTGGATCCATCCTTGGTCTCTGACTTACATCCAAACCTCCCAGATCAACTAACACCACAATCACGAGGTCAGCCTCCACCTGTTCAGCACTGTTGCTTCCCTTCCTAAAATACTGTGTTACTTAAGTGCAGGGGATCCTTCGACAGTGATGTAACACAAATTTTAATGTATGCCAAAACACACCCTAGCCTAAGACACTTACCTATTCTAACACAGTGTAAAATAACGAAAATACAACTAAGCCACAGAAAAAAGAAAAGGAAAACTCTCTCACTCATACTCCGCCTTACTGTGTATTCGTCTGGAGCTAACAGTGTAAGTCCAGTGGGAGTGGTTTTTAACATCACATGTCATGACTGTTTTGAACTGTGGACTCCCTGTTCATCTTGTATCTAGCACTATTTAAGGACTGAGTTTGGTAAAACACTTTGTGAATTATTGGCTCTCTGGTACAATGAGTGGATTATCATATTGTTTTTTGCATTGATCTTGACTCATGGCTCTTGCCTGGCTTACGATATTCTATTTAGTAGTTTTGGACCTTTGCTATGCCTTCCCTGGATTATGTGTTTTGTCTGACCTCCATGTTGATGTCTGCTCCTGTCTGGTTTCGAAAGCCTTGTGGATTTTGAATCTGAATCTTCCGTGTCATACCTTTTCACAAAAACCCTGAAACTGAACTGTGATTGAGAGATTAAATGAATACAGTAAATCTTTGACCTGGACTGTGTCCACTCTCTTCATTCATAGTTAATGAATGGAAACATACTAATATACATATGCTTTTAATGTTAGGGTTTATTAATGTATAATGTTAATGTACACATTCATGATAGTATGTGTATTCCCTACATTGAAAGATCTTGTTTTCGAGTTATTTAAAAATCCCCCATTCTCCATCATTTACACTCTTCTAAAACATTTTCCCCTTTGCAATAATTAATTAGGTATTTGAGTATCCATGACGATTGTAAAGACAAATGTCTGTGGTGGATGGAATGATGGAATTTGTTGGAAAATGTCAGGTACAGGGAATTCCAAAAAGCCTCTGAGCTAAAAAGGAGCATGACATGTCTGTAGAAAGAGAAGACAGGGAGAGATTGGTATGTTCAACACTGAAAGTAATGACTACAAGTCTTTAATCATGTAATCAACTACACCTCTCTATCCATGTTGCTCTTTATTGCAGAGCTATAAGGCAATGCTGATAATAAACCAGCAGTCCCATTCCAGCTGGTTTGGTGAACATTGTACACAGTAACAAACAATTCAGTGTTTGTATTCACACAGCTGTGTAATTCTTTTATTCCCTGCATTTCCCCATCAACCACACTTGCTTCGTTTACAGTATTTATCTTTAAATACAAAAGAAATTCACTTGCTTGCAACTATTTTTTGTTGTAACACTGCCAATGTCTGTGTGTCAGTCTCCCATACGTTGCTGTTGTTCCTCTCTGTCAAGTTTATCATGTGTTTGGTGAGTTTAGCCTGGGGTGAGCAAGTGTCTCTCAGCGTCCTCCAGGGACGATCCTACAGACGTCCAGGAAGACAGACAGACAGACAAGTAGACACACAGTCTGTACATTGTGTCCAATAAATAAATTCGGTGTAAAATGTGACCTTACGTCTCACATTTTTTGTCTGCTTCTAGTCAGCCAATGGTGTTTGAGCATCTCAGCCTGCTGCAATGCTACTGGCTGACGACCTGATGGATTTTGTTGCCTGTGGAGTGGTTGACAGTGTAAGATGAATTGGTTTTGAGCTATTGGTGGTACACTTCCATTCAAAAGTTTGGATGCAGTATTGATATTAATCAAATTGTCTTATGCAAAATGTTTTATGCAGCTAATAGATTCTCATTTTTATCTGCTTAATTAATTTTATACTACATCTTTTTTCTATATCTCTGTTCTGAACTTCAAAAAACATCCAAACGTTCTTTATTTGAGCTTTATATGCACAGATGTGACATATTATATTTTACACTACGAAACTGCACCCAGATTGGTTTTATGTGATCAAAAACACTGATTCCAAACATTTAAATGATTGTGTGTGTGTGTGTGTATGTGTGTGTATTTAGTCTCTCCCTCCAGTCCTGTCACAGTTCATCTCTTGAAGCCCGCACTGCAGGAGGGGGTGTGTCTCCTGTTACACTGTTCTGTGCGACTGGACGTATTCTGCCCTGCTGAGCAGTTTTCGGGGTGTGTGTCCGGTCCCAGTCTGTACTGACATCTTCATTGTCCCATATGGTGGAGGTTTCGGTGTCACTGAAGTAGCCTGGCTCTCCTGTGTAGTGTGTTGGGTAAATCAGCAGTGGCTCCACAGAGAACGCACGTAAATCCCTTCGCTCAAAGTGTGACATGTACGCAGAGCTGAGAGAGAGAGAGAGAGAGAGAGAGAGAGAGACAAAGAGAGAGAGGGGGAAATAGAGGATGGTAAATGCTTTGAACACTGCAACTCTATGGCAATATGCATGAGCTAAATGCTTCAGGATTTAGTAAAGCACTTCATTTAAATAATGATGATTTAAATAATGATGATGAAGCCTCTAAAATGTAATTTACTTTTGATTATTTCCCTGAGGAGGGTACAAGGGAAAAATTCAAGCCAAGTGACATGCAAATAACCACGGGTGCAAGTGACCACAAATCTTGACATGTAAACAAGGTACAAGAACAAAAGTATTTATGGATCTGGCTTTTCAAAAGGCATGAGGGGGTCACAAAATTAATTAAAAAAAATGCAGCTCAGTATGAGGTTCCCCATCACACTGGATAGGAAGATGATGAGTGTGTTAATAATTTTAAGCTTCAAATCCTTTTGAAAGTGAACTCTCAAAGATGAACTTTCCCAAAACTAAACAAATGAGCTTCTGATGTATGAATAATGTATTCATCAAAGTCACAAGCTATTGGTTCATGATGCTGATTTATTCACAAACTTATATAATTTTAACAATGAAAGGACTTAAGTTAGGATAACCCATCAGGCGGCCGATCCTTTTAGCAGTAATGAAATGAAGCCAGACTGAGGACCAAAAAGAATCCAATTTAAAGAGCCCATATTATACATTTTCCTGAAATCTACAAAACAACATGTGTTTAGATCTAGGTACCAAAAACGTTTTATTTTTATGGCAAAAATTCCATCTGCTTTTTTATCCTCTAGAATTAAAGAGCTTTTAATTCATGTCATGATGATTTCAAACACGCTGCTTTACAGCTTAAATGTAACTTTGGTATGAACTGTGAATGTTTTGAAATATTTCTAATGTTTTCACAATATATTCATCTTTAAAATTAAATCTTTGTGTTTAACATAGATACTAGGAACTGGAATCTGTGAAATTTGGGATTGGATCTACACCCTTTAGGGCTCCAAAAAGGTCCAATGCTGAGTTAAACAGAATTCTGTGGCAAGACAAACACTATGGACAGACAGTCAGAAAGTCACCTGCAACTCATTGACTAACTTTGAACTTGACCTTCATAATACCCCTGATAATCAGTAAAACGGTCTATGAGTCCTGTGTCAGGCATTTAGGGGAAAGGTATTTAGTGGAATTTATTCTCAAAAGACAAAAAATCCTCACACACACATGAATACACACACACATCGCCTCACCATGCTTTCTTCATACACCACTTGATGTACGCACTCAAAATGTGCCAGAAAATGTATGATTTACTGTGGCTGCAAAATACACATGGGACCACATCCTAACTACTTCGCACTCATGATCTAAATCTAAGGAGTGCACTGAAACAATGGACCCATCCAGGAATTCAATACAAAAGTGAAAATTTGATAAAGAGGCATCGTTTATCGATGTATCCAATGCAGCTCTGTCCTGTTAAAATGTGTACTTTGTACTGCACACATCTTCACATCCACCTGACCTTAATATTTTAAACTGTATAAAATCAGAGAGTACTCTGTTTGTAAACTTACTCTCTGCCACACATTTGCAGCATGTCCCCCTGTTTAGACATGTGTGTGTGTTCTCTACCAAATTGTTTTTAAAGGATGAGAAAAATTACTGCACATCCATCTGCCACTAGAAGATTATTATTTCATTGCACCTCTAATTTCGTCACTTATTTTTTGTGTTTTCCATGGCCAGGCCCCAATTTCTGCCTGGTTAGGCTTATGTTACATATAAAGCTTAGTACATTAGACCCACAGACAGTCCAGTCCCTCTACGTCTTTCTGCCATGAACTGTAGGTTTACAGATATAAACCCATGTATGTAAATGCAAAATTCCATGCACATTAAAGTGTACTGAAGCGCATCTCTCCCTCTCTCTCTCTCTCTCTCTCTCTCTCACACACACACACATGCACAAACACACACACACACAAACACAGAAGCTGCAGTATATTTGTGTAGTAATCCATCTGTCCTTTGCCCCTATCCCAGCAAGCCCCAAGCCCTATCAATGGGATTGTTGTGCTACTACAGCAGGAAACGGGAAGTGCCATGCCTCTTCAAATTCCTCAGAGAGTGAGAGAGAGAGACTGACTTTCAGTCGCTGTGTGCTGAGAGGGCAACTCAGAGCATGCAGGGACTCCGCTCATGAGTGTGGAGCAAATAAGTATTTCCCAGTGTTTCCAAACCCTTCAGTATTGTAAACATAACACTTGGACACAGCTTGCTGTCTTTCGAAAATTTCTCAAGTGATGTTCGATTTTAATCGGAATCTTCATTCAGGCTTCTTCATTGGTGTGAAGAGCAGTACAACCTTGACAGTTTTCTTTTTCAAACACTTGTTTAAAGTACATTTTAAACTCTTTTGGCCCCTGGGTGGATAAAAGTATGAGTTCTTACATCTCACATCCGAAATTGAGATTTTGTCAGGTGCTCTTTCACTTCTGCCATCTGCAAACAAATTCTAAGATATAAACTTTCTGTTTAATACATTATTGCAAACCAACAAGAAAAACAGACCTGACACTGTTTACTGCTGTGTACGTTAGCTGTTGGATTCCATAATGTTGAATTCATAGGAGAAATTACAGCTCTGTGAAAGCTTTTAATAACATTTCATTTTGACCTTAAATCCAAAAAGGGCACCTAATCTGATTAGAACTGAAAAAAAAAAAAAACACAAAAAAATGTGCAGAGCAGGGGAGCCTTCAGGACCAGAGCTGGGGAAACACTGGGTCAGAGAACAGAAAGAATGTACTTATACAACACGAGGAGAGACACTAGAACGATAGGGCGTGAGAAGGGAGAGAAGGTGGGCAGGGCAGTGAAGGTGAAAAGACAAGGATGAGGAGAAGAGAATGATAAAGAAAAATAGTGAGAAAAGATGAGTACAGTAGAAAAGTGTATGTTTCATTGCTTGCGCTCTGCTTGTTCAACTTCTGGTCAGTTGTAGGATGTCTTAGAATTGAATTTTACACCAAAAGGATCTGAATACGAAGGGAGTCCAAATGCGAGTTCCTAGGCTGATTGATACTGGATGCGCCAAAAGGTTGCAGTGTATGGAGGTGCCATGTAGAGTGTTTTTCTGGCTGATACTTATTTAGTTGGTTTAATTAAAATATTTTAATTTCTACTTTATACATTTAACCAAAGTGCTAATACTTTGCACAAGTGTGTGTCTGGGACATTCAACACTCGTCTGAACGTAAGACAGGACACGCAGCAGAGAAAGGCAGTTATTGTGAGTCTCAGCAGGTTCACCGTACTTATACATATTCCCTGAACAATCCAGGCCTGTGTGCCTGACCCTCTCTCAGCAATGCAGGACAAAGAGGGGTGTGTGTGTTTCTGCATGTGTGCCGAAGGTAAGCTTCGCGGCATGAGGATGTATGATCAGGCTTAAAGACGTTAAAGTGTACCGGTAGCATTTACTATAGGAATGGCACTTTATGAAGACTTTACGAATGACACTTTATACATCCTCTATATACATTACCAGTCAAATTCAATGTTACTTACATAATATTTACTACAAAATCCACTCAATATTATTTGCGGCCAAATAAATGTGCAGGCTCTTCACCATTTGAGTATTTGTAATTCATCTCTACTGACCCACAGAAAGCCACTTAACATTATTTTAATTATAATGTAAACCACCAGACAAATGTTAGATGTTTAATGAGCTATGAAAAGACAACCAGTGAGATGAAACCAGAGCATTTAAAGTTAGAGGACAGTTTAGAATTTGACTCTGTATCATCACACAAGCAGTAAATAGGATCTCTATTTACAGTTACATTGTTTTAAAGAAAACTTGTTTTATGTGGCATCATTTGTTTATGGTTGTAAAACAACTTTCTGTTACATAATAAAAATCAGCCGTTTATGAGATAAAAGTCTAAATGTTTTTCTGGTGTGTAAGAACTTTTGACTAGTGGTGTACAGTCACAAACTGCTAGTGGTCCATAACCTAAACAAGTCCAGCCAAGACACTTTTAAAAAGTAAAGAATGGTTAACACAAACTGCATCAGAATCTGGGATACAGTCCCAAACTGCACACTCACTACTTGGAGCTACACGGGGGAGAGTTTCTAAAGAGGTTTTAACAAAGGGGTTTTATTCACACCAGGTACTGGCAAATTAGTAGTATGTCATTAAAAGTCTGTGTTTATTGCGGAAACATTCTAATTTGCCTCAGAGAATGCTGGTATTTATTTTAACTGTGCTAGTTAGCAGCAAGCTAAAAGTGCTGAAATATCAGAACTACACAGACGTTTGATTTGTACATGAACAACTGCTTATACCAGAAAATCAGGTAACATACATTTCCCTTTGTGTACTGAAGTTTTACTAAGAATGTGTCGTGTTTACTTGGATGTTCAGGGTAGTAGCTGCTGCAAATCCATCCATCCATCCATCCATCAATCCATTCACTAACCATACCCACACCATTCATCTTCTCCATATTTGTATTCCTTACTTGGGGTGTTTGTTGAACATGACTGGCAGAAATTCGTCCACGGGCAGCATCTTGCTGAAGGGCTGTGCAGACAGCAGTTTGTGTGCCCCTTTCAGGGAAAGAGCATAACCCAGAGTCCAGTACGAATAGTCAGCCTCCACCAGGTTATCCACACCCTCCACTGACACCTCCGGCTGCGCCACCTGCATCCGCTTTCGCCCTACATAACTACAGAGACAGAGAGAAAGAGACAGAGAGAGAGACAGAGAGAGGGCGAACAAGTGAGAAAAAGACAGAGAGAGAGAAAGAGCACATGTAAATGTGTGATAGAAAATAAGACTTTGTCCTATACTTGCATGGGGTCCTGTAGCTGTAATTAATGGTTACATTTAATTAATCCATCAATAAAAAGGAAGTGTAGAGTGTGTGTGTGTGTGTTTGTGTGTGTGTGGCACACGGGTAAAACAAGTTTTGCTAGATGGTAAATCTCTCAGATAACAAAACCTTACATGAGGTCCCAGTCCAGCTGAGTTTTCTCCACATCCTCCATGATGGTCTGCAGTCTCCTCTTAAACTGGGGCTCAAATCTGACATCATCTTCCAGTAGTAAGACGTGCTGTAGACCCCTCTCTGCCACCTAAAACACACACACACACACACACACACACACACAAACTGTTCAGTTATACTCACACACTGATCTGCTCAGTTATTCTTTATAGAAAGGCTCTAAAGAAGCAAAACTAGCTCATCTCACTGTTTACTGTGTTAAGTGTGATTTTAATATAACTGTTTCATGGTATATGTTTGCATGGTATTCTGTAAGTAGCAGATTTGGAGGACAGAAGACTGCATGTCTGTGTAGGTTAGGAAATCATTTGTACCTGTGTCCAAACAGAGTGGTGGCTAAGAAAGCAGCCGATCTCTCCTCTGGTCAGAACACGGCCAGAATATGGGTCCTTGTAGTCCGGCATCATCTCGATACCGAGAGCCCGCAGCTGGGACGAGTTCAAAGCCCTACGAGAGAGAGAAAGAGGGAGAGAGAGAGAGGGAGACAAGTGTGATGGAAAATAGTTTAGGCCTGTGTGATTGAAAACTTTTATGCTCAGACTGTGTGACGTACTTGCCGTCCACAGCACTAGTGAGAGATGCCTCCAGCCCCAAAGCTTCCAGAGTGTTCAACATCCTCTCCCTCCGGTCTGTCCTCCTTTTCAGATTAATCAGAAATACCTGAGAGAGACAGACAGAAAGAGCGAGAGAGCATGAGCATGATGAAGGAGAGTAGAGGGAGGAAAAAGACGAAGGAAACAGCAGAGGAAGGAGCAGTGGCGTAACTATAACAGGTTCAGCAGGTGCAGTCGCATGTGATCTCTCAGGGGGCCGTCCGGAGCGGTGATGCGTGGCTACCATCACTATGAAACACAATGTACTTAAAATATTCTTAATTCTACCTTAATTTATACACCAAACACCTTAATTTGAATTAA
>JBBKCR010000016.1:14083779-14120863 GCA_037577295.1 Ladigesia roloffi
GGGAGCATTGTGTCCGTGCAGGTACACACACACACACACACACACACACACACATATATATATATATATATACAGTTTGTATTTCTCTCTTTGTGGGGTGTGCTACACATCCTTTATTTCTGACATCTTTAGCTTTTTCTAATAAAGGCTGCAGGTTTTGGTTTGTAAAAAGCATCTCCCTCGTGGAGAGCATCCAAATGCCCCCACTGTCAGCCACATGTTCAAATGCTTTATCCTCCTGGACTCGTTTAGTCCTCACAAAAGCCTATAACACACTCAGTATCCCACAGCTTGCATACATGCATGCCAGCCCAGGTGTCCTATGTTTTGATTGCATTCCACTCCAGCTACACGAGGCCTAGTGATGAAAGAGACTCTCTATGTC
Organism: Ladigesia roloffi; assembly: GCA_037577295.1. Lineage (NCBI taxonomy): Eukaryota > Metazoa > Chordata > Actinopteri > Characiformes > Alestidae > Ladigesia > Ladigesia roloffi. Next base: position 14,084,165 of record JBBKCR010000016.1, read on the forward strand.
ACAGCAAAGGATGAGAAAACCACCCATACACAAACACACACACACACACACACACACACACACACTCTCTCTCTCTCTCTCTCTCGTTCTCTCTCTACTGCCCAGCGTCAAAAGCGGCACAAGAAAGCCAACAAGACAACAACAAACAACAGCAGAGGGACAGAGGCTGGATGGACCCACCGATTTCACAGCTCAGAGGTGATGGCGATGCTGTATTTTGTATTATCCGCACTAGAGCAGGGACTCTCTGGGCTTCTCTGCTTCCTCCGGCCGTGTGTGTGTGTGTGAGTCTGTTCCGCTGTGGCCGGGCTGGAGCTCCGCAGGCTAGGCAGGCGGCTCCTCCTCCACCCCTATCCAGTCCTAACCCCACTGCTACTGCTCCTGCTGCTGCCCCGGACCCCTCCGACCGAACACTGTAGCCATCTTACAGCAGGACGAGCGACAGACCAATCACAGGCACCGGACGCGGAGGGGGCGTGACGTGTTAAGAACTCCCCCGTTTTCCTTAACATTAAGAAATTAACACACATACACAATGTGGACAAAAATATTCGGACGCCTTATCATTCCACCAACATGGACTTGAATGACATTACATTCAAATACATAGGCTTTAATACAGAATCGTGCATCACACGTTTTAGAGCACCTTTCGCATTTATTTACTGACTTTAAAAAATGATAACATTAACATAACATTAAATATCCCATAAACTTTGCAATGATAAACCTTGTGCTTCACTGCTCCATTTTATAAGCCCCATTTACAATATAGATGCAATTTATAGAATTACAAGGCTTCTGTGCAGCTGACTGGCATTCAAGTGAGATGTTAGTGTGTGTATATATATATGTGTAGTGCACAGAGTGGATGGTGCACAACTGGGGTTTTTATATTAGTTCAAATGATATTTACCATTACTATCTACAGCATGTGTGTATACATACATACACACATAGTGGGTCTAGAAACAAATGACCTCCTAGAAAATACTGTATGGGAGGGTGCATAAAAACTCCTGAATGGTTTCATTATGATTGGATTTAACTTTGCCAAACAACATGTAGTGTAAAAGTGTAAAACGTTGTTTGGTAACATGAGAATAATTGGCCACAATTGGCAAAAAAGGCAAAAAAGCTGATATATCTTACCAACCCAAGAGTACCACACTTACAGTAAAACATGGAGGTGGCAGCATCCTGTTGTGGGTGTGTCTGGGGGACTGTGGCATTTCTCAGTATAGGAAAAACAGATCAGGGAAAAATACTGTAACATATTTGAAGGAAACCTTTTGCCCTCAGCCAGAAAGTTGTTCGTGGGAGGAAAGTTCCCCCTGACAAAGACCCAAAATACACAGCAAAACTGATCACAAATCAGCTGAAAGAGAAAATGGTGAATGTCTTTATGTGGTCAGAGCCCAGACTTACATAATATCTGTGAAATTACTTGAAGAGTTCTACTCAACAATCACAAATGTAACTAAGCTTGGACTGTTCTGTAAAAAAGAGTGGACAAACATTGCACAGTCTAGATGTGCAAAGTTGATACAGAAATATACCAACAGTCTGAATGCAGTAAAGCAAAAGGCGGTTCCACAAAAACTGACAGTGAGTGATCCTTCATCCATCCCACGCTTGTTCTCCCCCTCCCCCAACTTCTGCTTTCAAATCTTTACTGGGAGATTAAAATGGGCTTTCAGGAAACACAGCTGGAGAAATTGTGTGCATCTTCCTTTCAGGCTGCAAAGCAACTACATGTGAATGTTTTGAATGGGGCCATTTTTCTATATATACACATTTTTTAATGGTATGAGTAACATTGATTAATATTTCTCAGAAACACTTCCGTTTTTAATGTAAATTGTTTATGTACTCATCAGATGTCTAGCCAGAGGGAACTAGAATGAGGTACTGTCCATTTTAAAGTCAATAAATAGTGCAATATAACTGCCATGCTGTAAAAAGGAGGCAATGTAACTTTCCAATTATAAAAATGGGAAAATCCCTAGCTGTATAGACAAAGGGGAACTGAATGTACAAAATAAAGGTCTGAACAACTCTTCTTCCTTTCAAATACACATGCCAATCATGTATTGTACATAATCTGCAGATAACTGTCTTCAAAAAAATGTTTAATCCTCCATCACCTCATTTTAATGCAAAAATAATTTGTGTGATTAACGAATATATTACATGATTTGAACAATTTTATTTTCCAGTTTATGATATTATTTGCTTCCTTCCAAATTGTCAAGTTCAGTCAGAGTTCTGGGGGCAGCTGTAAAGCATCAGTGCCCTCTGGTGGACAGTACAGAGTTGACAAGTCTGTGGACCCTGTAGTCAGTATCGCTCGGACCTCAAAGCCCCACATTTATCAAGCATCAAAAAACAGAAGTGATGATCTAACTTCAGCTTCTGACTTTAGTATTTTAATCAATTCAGTTATTTAGAAAGTTGGCTACCTGTTCAGCACTCAGGAATGCATGATAAACATAGACCCTGGTTCTAAGAAACCTCTCATCAAAACCTTTTAAGTCAATGGATGAGACAACATGCTAGGGCACTGGTTCTATTATTCAAGTGGCCCAGTAGCTTCAAACCCTTCATACCTCACACTTGGTCAGGAAGTTCTTGGAGTGTTAAGAATGAGTTGGATGAGAAGCAAAACCGACCAATACTGAAGCACACAATTAAAGAGAGTTTGATTCTCATACTAGTCCAGAAATTACAGACATACAAACATACATACATATATACAGTCAGCTGATTCTGCAAGGTTCCTATGGCCTGTTTTTCCAGGTATAAGAAGCCACTGCCATTTCACAACAATGGCCAAAACTTTAATTAGTAGGTCCAGAAATCCTATTGCGTAAGAATGATTCATCACAGTTCGACCAACCAAGTAAATCGGTTTGGGCATCACTTGAATTGGTGTTCATTACTTAAACCAAAGTTTTAATGAGCACATACTTGGAAGGAGGAAGACATACAAAGAGAAAATAAAAAAAATGAGCTAGTTTGGACCCCGTCTTCGGTTTGGAGCAGGGGTTCGGGATGTAATAGGTCCATAGAGTGAGAGTTTGCACAGATGAGCATTAAGAAATTTGCTCTGAGAAGCACCTGAGAATGACACACTTGTAACTGAACTCTGATGGTAAAACCAGAGTTCACCATCAGGTGTGCCTGAATGTGTCCACAATGGTCAAAACTGAGACGTCAGTCAGTCTTTTTTATGGCTGTACCTTGTGACCTACCACTGGAAAGGTCAACAAAGGGGGTCAAAGTTCATCCTTCTCCATCTGCTTGAATGCCTCCAAGTCCTCTTGCCAGTCAGCCATTAAAGAGTCTACTGAGGTACTGCGAGCATCCTCCTCCTCCGCAGGCTCTTCCCCAGCGGATGTACCTGCCTCATTACTAAGCTCTGCCTCTGGCTTTTCTGGCTCCTCTCCCATTATCTCTTGTTCCTGAGTGGTGAACTGCGATTGGTCAGGGCTTGCTGAGAGGGCAGGAGAACTGTGGTCTTCTGTGCAACAATCCTTCTCCTCTGTTTCATCCCCACCTGAGACACGGATTGAAAGACTTAGCTCACCAACAGCACACATGTTGTCCAGGAATTATTTTTTTGTCATTTTAACTTTCTGTCTGTATATCAGTATCAATCTATCGAGCCAAACATCTAATTTTCAACTATATGCCAAAATATTACACCGGCAATTTCCATGCAAAACACAGGTTTCCACGTTCACATTACAAGACGAAACATCAGTTAATTTGACTAAGATGTAAATCTAACACTTTACTGGGAATGCACATATCCCTGTGCATCCAGTGAGGGCAGCCTTACAAGTGTGTTCACACTGACGACAAATTTAAGTCACTTATAATCACAAATGTGAAACCTCAAGACAGAAGGGTGAAGTCAGAGACAGAAATCTATGCTACAAGGCTTGTAATGTGAACATACACTATATGGCCAAAAGTATATGAACATCTGACCATCTCACCTTGAAACCTTAGGCATAAATACAATTTGTCATGCTTTACACCACTCCAGCCTACACTTGACACTGTGGGTAGGGATCTTGGGCATGTGTGCAGCTGCTCAGCCATGGAAACTTCTGACGCATAGTTTATGAACTAATGATCCTTCCAAAAAAATTGAGAACTTTGTAGTAAGTGATGCAAAAGTGGATAGATATTTTAATGTGCTATGTGCTTCAGCGCTAAGTTTGATTGGTCGAATCACATATTAGCATGATAGTGGGACAATGAAGGCATTCTATGATGGTGGGATTATCCATAGAAACTGCATGGCTGAGTTTAACTTTATGCACCTTTTAGCAGTGGGTGCAGATGAAACTCCTGACCTCAATAATAAGGGAGGAATGTCCACATTCCTTTGACCATATAGTTTAGCCTATGCTCACCAGCAACTACACAGAAATTATCAATCAAAATGCCATATGCCATAAGAAGAATTCAGGTCAAGAAAGTGACTTAAAGACCGGTGGACCTCTTAATAGTGTTGCTTAATTACACCAGAGCACTTTCTAAACACAAATGTCATGATTTAACACCCAATTTAATACTTAATCTGGCCATGCTTTTTTACACTGTCCATGATCATACACATACAAAAGCATATGAAAATGTGTATTTCTGGAACAAACATTTTGCATGCAAGTAATGCACAAACCAAGATAATATGGGTCAGTGGTGATGCAGCATGCACAGGTCAACACTGCTCAAAACTGAAACTGCATTTTCTTAGATGGTACAATTCCAATCCTACTCTGCCACACCTGACCTGGCTTATATGTGTAAATAGACTTCAATCAAATTTATTAAAATTAGACATTTGGCCATGAATTTAAAGCTGCCCCTTAACAAAAATGTAGTTAATGTAGTTCAGGTTTCAGTATTGCTCATTTCGGTTTGAACTGGAGCTACTGTAGCTAACAAGCAATAGAAACCGGTGTGTAACCTATCATTTATTTGTCTATTTTTTCCAATTTTCTCAGTTTTCTCATTTCTAATTCCACCTACAAGACAGGACTCAAAGCACAAACTTCTACCATCCACAACATCTTTTCAAATGTCCACCAATATATGCAACTGGACAGCTCAATGTGCTTGTAGAAGAATGGTAACCAAACCTGTTGCACCAGCTAATAGACACCTGTGCTGACTAGTATCACTGCTAACTGAGTTAATGTCGGGATTTAGACTAACTTGTATTCCTTCTAGGCAACAGCTCTGCAGCAACTTCTGTCTTCCATCTTTAAACACTTCAAATTTAACTCATTAAGCCCTTATTTATCAGGTGTTGTCTTTAGTGAAGCAGATCACCAATGTCTGTAAAACCGAGGCCAAAAAGACCTGTTTTATGTTCTCTTAAAGGCTTTAATTAGCTGGATCAGGTGTGTTGGACTAGGGTTAGAACTGAACTGCAAAAAGACATCCAGACACCCCTGCCCTTAACTGTGCAGTGCATTGTGATTCTGCAATAAAAGTTGTGGATGAGACGGAAGGGGACAAAGAGCGGTGGATTACTTACTACCATCCAACAGGGCGCCCGGCAGGGCTTTCCCTTTAAATATGGCTTCTGCTCATCCGGAGAAGAGGGACAGTGAGAGAAGGAGAAGGAGGGACAGTGAGAGACAGTGAGAGAGAGAGAGAGAGAGAGAGAAACAGTGAGAGAGAGAGTGCGCAAAGGAAAGTCCAGAGTTACAAACACAATAAAAGCAAAAGAATGAAAGGAAAAGACAGGAAGGAGAACTTGGGAGAAATATCTAATTTCGTGGACAGATTAAGCATAATCCTGTAAACAAATGCTGCAGTCTTGTCTGGATTTATTGGCTATATGTTCAAAATACTACATTCCTAACACCTAAAACTCCAAACTAACATTTTTTTTAACTGTAAAGGTACAAAGCACAAATTGCTTTGTTCAGTATCAGAGCAAGACGTAGAACACACTTATAAAATATATTTGAATAATGTATAAATTAATATTACCTTATGTTATCTAAACTCAGATTACAGCTATGTATATGGTATATTTGTGATTTAAAAAGATGCTAATTTGCACCAATAAGTAGCTTATAAAAGTTTTTAAACACATCAAACATGTTAAAATTAATAAATAAACAAGAGCAACTGTGCCCTGTAATATGTGATGAATAGGAATATTTGATGAGGCTGGCAGTTATGATGCTGACTGAGAAAACAATGTAAGATAAGTTATCAGCAAAAGATTTTAAAGTGTAGCGTGGTCTCAATATTTGGCAAGAAACCGGTCGTTGCTCCCTGTTTGTTTTTTAATAACACTTTTTTAATAACAATTACAATTTCTTATAGTGAATAGGTGCCGTTGAATTAACAACCTCAGACTTGAAAGAGTCTGTTCTTGTCTCAGTCTGTTCCATGTCTCACCTCTATCTCGAGCTTTCTCACTCAGCAGCACCTCTGCCTCCCTGTGCTCCTTTAGTGCCTCCAGCAGTATGTTCCCTTCTTTGTGGAACAGGAAGAGGAGTGGAAGAGTAACATCATCAGTGCTCCGTCCATCTCCTGCCATCTGGAAGAGCGGCGCCGTGTCACTGCTGCTGCCCTCATTGTCATCTAGAGCAGAAGAAGGGGACCAGAATTTTTTTTTTTTGGGATCATAGAGTTTTAGACTTCAGCCATGAAGAACCACCACTCTGTACAATTTGTGCTTTCTCTACTACTGTGATGCTAAGGTATATGCATACATATCATGAAAAATAATCTTTTTATTTAACCTTTACTTATTTTATGTTTTTTACTTGTATTTTCATTTAGCCTTTATATGGGCCAACAAGGTTGTGCTGCTGCAAGTTCACAAGAAAAAGAAATCTTTAAATATCTCACTGAAAATGATGAAGTATAAAATTATTGTTACTAGAATTCTTTTATTACTGTTGTATCTATGTTCCCATTTAGTATCGTTTAAGGGAAAGTTTATTTTTAATCTGTTTATTTATAAGTCCCTCACCGATGACGATGCCTCCAATAGCTCCAGCCTTCTGGATATTTCTGGCCTTCTCAGCAAACATGCACTGTCCCCTCTGCAGCAGAGCAATTCTTCCCGCCACAAACTCAGCATTACTCAACTCCGAACAGCCTGTGTACGGTTCAGCCACTGTAACAAACCCCCGCACCTGAGAGAGAGAGAGAAATAGAGAGAGGGAGTGAGAACAAGATCCATCAAACTGACTGGAATTCTTTCAAACCATTGCAGACAAAATGCTTGAGGAATGTGTTAGTCACAAACCTTACACCTACTCACCCCCAAGTTGCTCTTAGAAAGGTCCAGTCCAAACTGCGCTGGTCCAGCAGTCAGTACAACTCTGCCAAAGAAAGGGTGTGATATGATTTGCACGGCACGAGGGGGAAGCTGTTCTTTTTGCTGTTGACTGGACAACTCCATCATTTCCTGCATGAAGCGCATCCCGTCTTCAGCAGCTACTGCACTCACGGCCTACACACACACACACACACACACACACAGGGGTGTATAAGACAAATCAGACAATTTGCATGAAAGTAATCACAATTAGTACAGATATGCAGTTATTAAGTGTTATTGAATTATGGAGGAAAACTGTCACTTGTATTATCAGCAGAGCTGTGTTCTCTTTCTAGGCAGCAGAAGAAGCTGATGTGTTGGAGCCAGGCAGTATAAGGATCTATGCAATTTTGACAAGAACTAAATTTGTAATAGCTAAACGACTAGGTCAGGGCACTTCTAAAAACGATATGTCTTTGTCCTCATATGCAGTGGCTCCCAGATATCTGCATGGGTAAAAAAATATTTGTGAATTCAGTGTTCCTAATTGCTCAAGTAAGCTCTGCAATTACCTTCAGAACCACCAAAATGTCCATAGTGTGTTAGTGTGCTCAAAATAATCCAAACGTGAGGGCTGCAACATTTTTCCATGACTGAAGGAAAGAAGTGGTTTACCTGGGTCGCATGCTGTACAAGCTGCACCCTGCCATCCTTCAGGTGGATCAGGCTGACCCCCATTCTTCTGAGGAGCTCCAGGTGCTCTGGGTTATTAGCCATGAAATCCTGGGCCCTAAGTGGTGCACGACCCATTCCAGGCTCCCTGAAAAAAAGAGAGAGAAACAAGATGATAAAGTACTTAGAAAATGATATCATAAAAACAAGTAAGGGAATTATCATGTGATCTTGTCCCACATGCATTACCCACATTTTGTAAACAGTATTTCTTGGCACACTATAGTAGCACCTCCAACAGATTACTCTTTGTCTTACCGAGGAGGAGTGGGACGGGGACAGCTCTTATCCACGGCGCTCCTGATTGGCTCACGGAAACTTCGTGGGTAGGCGGGGTCAGGGAAAAGAAGACGGGTGTTGGGACATGTCCACTCAAAGTTGGAGTCATCAAGTTCATCAGTTGCCTAATAAGAGATAGAGAGAAAGACCAAAATTAAAATTCACAACGTGGAAATAGGTGAAAATATGAAAACACATACATCCATCTGTGCATCTATAGAAAATGCTCATTTTGTATTCCTGAGAACCTGTGAAGATTTACAGTCAGTTTGTTCTAAACCAGCTTTAGCCCAAATTTTGCAATGGATGGCCCCAGATGTTCTTGATATGAGATGTTTGGTGGTACTAGCAGGCAGTACCGTAGAGTTGTCTGGAGGGGGCATCTGTGAGCGCAGGGTCGTAGAGAGAGAGAGTGGAAGCAGGTGAGCTTCAGTTGTGAAGACATAATCCTCCACATCAAAGGGCAAATCATCCTCCTCAGCAAACAGCAGAAACAGGTACTTAAACATCTCCGCCAAAAAAAAGGAGTCCATGCTGGAAAAAAAAACAGACAAAGACAGACTGAGATAAATAAATGGCAAGAGACAAATACACAAAACTGCGACAGACAGCCCAAAAATAACACAGAACCACACCTGTGTTTAAATATAAATAAACTGATTCTTATTTCTAAACCACAAATTTCTGCAAAAAAATCAGCTTGTATCATTTAACACTAAATAAATCTTTCTCAGGCATGGGTCTACAGCATAACGGAGCTTGTCCTTCTACTCTCTCTCACCGGTCCTCATGACTTCCTGTCCGGACGTCCTTCATAGCGGCGAACCCACAGGGAACACGGGCAAAGCGGTTCAAGTTTTCTAGGACAGTTCGTCCCACCTCTAGGTAATAAGGGTCTCTGGTGGCCTTGAAGAGTGAAAAAGAATTACATGAATTCGATACACTCAGCTGTCCAAGGACAGGCAGAGCAACTTCCAGATAACTATGACAGACACAGAATGGAGATATTTCATATGACAAGGCAGGATGTACTGCCTCATTGCAGTTAATTTCGCAGTTAAGTGCACAATGCACTGTACAGAGTAAAACCAATACATCACTACTAAATTCCTTTTAGTGAAATGAATTCAGGGGCACACTGCAATATCTCTTTGGAATTACAAATATCTTTACTTGGCAGAGTATGATATCACAGTCAGGTTAAGGGCTTTTGTAAACGAGAACCTGTTCAGTAAGTTTGATTCAGTGGAATGCAGAAAGTACAAGACAGACAAAGTTTTCTTTAATGTAATAGCATAAAGCCGTTGAGATGCAGTTCTAAGGCAGTGGTGCACAGTACCTGTTAGGTCATTTTTTGAAAAATCATTTTAAATATCTTTCCCAAGGCTAATAAATACATATGTATTTGGCAGGTCTTTTTACAATGAGTACCTCTACAGTGGGATACAGCAATAGAAAGATTAAGAACTACTGCATTATGATATAAGATTGATCGGCTCAGCCATGGATAAAATCACATACCTTATAAAGGAAATATGTACTCTCTGCAAACTCTGGTCTCAGAGGATGCTGTGCCCAGTGCACTCGAAAATCTGTAGTGAATGCCTAAACAAGATACGCGCAGGAGGAATTACAAGAGAGGGTTAGATACAATGCAATTTATAGTATCATACAATTGTATTGTCCTATGACACAGTTTGCTGACATTTGAAAGACACCAGACACAAAAAGAGGAACCTACCTCAGGAAGGAAGTTGTGTTTCTTAGTGACTTGATAAAGCATTTCATGGGTTTCAATGGCTGGCCGGATATCCCCTTTCAACACCTATTAGAATAAATCAAGTTAATTAATTTGAGTAGAAACGCCAACATTTTGACTTGCCATTTACATAACCTGTTGAATTCCAGTACCACTAGTAGTATTTGTACTATGCAAAGATTTTAGCCCACCTGTAGTCCAGGAAAGAATGCGAGCAGGGAGTCCATCCATGTACGAGCTGGCAGCAAGGGCTTGTGTATGTGAACATCCAGCAGCAGGGGAGGCTGGCTAATATACTTCATTATGGAAGCATAGTGCTGAAAATCAGCCAGATACAAAACTCAGCATCACAGACACATGACAAGTGGTCATATGCATGAACTCAGATATTTCAAAAACTGTTGATTGAAATATTCAGATTTCTAAAAGTCTACATTGAAAACTGTACACTGAATTAAAAAAATGCCCAGTATGAAAATTGCTTCTTCAGTTTAGTGTTTGAACCCTAAAGCTAATAATGCTAACAAATTTTATAAGTCCAAACATCATCTAGCTCTTGATCTAAGGGGTGCAGGTTTAGGACTTAGTAAGTGTTACTGTGGGCCGTTCAAAACCTAAACCACACTGACATATTTATGCCATATTTTAAAACAAAACTGAATTCAGTTTGAACATGCTGAGTAGAATTAAATTTTCATTGCTTGGGGACTCCCTGTACTTATGACAGGCAAAATTCAATACAGCACATTCTGCACATTCTGCACATTCTTCTGGCGTGCACCACTACACTAGCTCCCCACGTGAGCATCCATAAACTCTAAACTTCGCATGTTGAGATCTTCATTAACTCCATCAAATGAGCCTCCTCGCTCATTGAAGCTAAACTAAAAACTGCAGAATTTGCTGCTAAACCCTCATGTCAAATTTAATTTTTACAGCATTACTGCTTCAATGAGAGAAGGAATCCTAGCATTCTCTGCAGTTCTGTATCGCAGATTCATCAAAACTTACAATGCTTTCATTTTTTCATTCCAACTACATTTCTGGTTAAGTAAACAAATATCAAAGTTAAAATAGCTCAGCATTTCAGCAACCATGCCATTTCTGCATTCTTAGTCATGCACAAGTACAGAGGCTGTAAAACATCAATGATAACAGTGCTGTGTGGAGGGACACTTACAATATTGAAGCGCTGAAGAAACTCATCATCTCCTAAAAGAACATACGCTTTCAGCAGGTACTCATAGTATGAGTCAATGCCTGCTCCTACACCACTATCTGCCAAGACATAGGAAACAGAAAAATAATCATAATCGATGTTAAACCCAGGATCTAGAAATGTGTCAATGGTAGCACGATTGCAAGCAGACAGTCTTACCTCTGCGCACCCACTCTCCAGAGTGGATATTAATGGTTGTTCCCACCAAGTTGCTGTTTCTCTGTCTCTTCTCCCACAGGAAGTCGAGAGCTCTTCGTGCGTGGGCCTACATAGAGCAAGTTAAAGTCTGTTTCAGATAGACATACAATATTAAACCCACTTTTTTATCAAACATGATAAAGCTTGTTTACCATGCAGTAATGGCTGGGGTAATTTCTTGTCCAGTTCAGAGAAGGCCCTACACCAGGCATCACCAAATGGCGGACCGTGGTCCATATCCGGACCAAGTGAATGTTCTGTCCGAACCCGTGACCCGTCTGGTAAATTCACGAGATTGAGTAATTTTCATGGAATATTATTTTTGGATGGTCGTGGCTCTTGACAGCGGGCGCTGCTACTCCAGTTAAAACAACAACAGCTTCACTCGTTAGTTTACTAGTGATGGAAAGTTCGGCTTATTTCAGAGAGAAGTTTCTACTGGCACGGCTCCCAAAGACCAGCCGGTTCGTTCAGCTCTCAAATGGCTCTTAATTCTTCTGAAGTAGTGTTCCGCGGGTCGGCTTTTTTAAAACTCTGCCCGAACTGAATGTGTTTTGTAAGCTAAATGTATTTTCCTGGGACTTCTTTAATTTATGGTAAAAGAGTTAGTTGTGCATTCATTTTCTGCATTGGAAATGAACAATACATTATGAGTAAACTATATTAAAATGTAGGCATGGGGGAAGGCTATAAGACTTCAATTCAGATACTGGGACGAAATGTAATAACGGGACCTCGGTGACTTAATTGAATACCCCTGCCCTACACCTTCTAAAACCTGACACTTATTATGAAATTTAAGTGCATTTTACTTAATATATGTAGCACAATGAAACATGCCTAATACATACACACTGATCAGCCAAACAGTAATACCACCCACATTATTATCTTTATAAAACATATGCAACAACACAGGCTCCTGTGCCATAATACTACAGGTATATATGGTGCAATACCAAAATTAATACTATAATGCAAGGTTTGCATTCTCTTCAAATTGTTATCTGTGAAACGTATGTACGGGGCAATATTATTCATTCTGTTCATTCACACATTCTCACTTTTAACTATCTACTTACTGGACTATCACAGATTCACAACCCAGTCAAACTACCATTACACTGCTGTGTGTTTACTGTTAATTTATTTTCCTCATTTTACTTTCCTCAGCACTGCTGACTGCCCCCTGTGCAATAATTATACTTCTGGTGCAATACGCATAATTATGTAGCATCCACAATATTTTTTGTCTATTGTCTACCATTACTGTCATAACTTACACTATGATGAATGTTACAATATGTTGCACTGTAGTCCATTTAGAAACATCTCATCACACTACAGGTACACATCTGCTGAGGGCAATCCAGTTAAACAGGTGCGATTGTGAGAAGGTTCGGGGTCAGTCAGTCAGTCCTTGAAGTTCATGTGTTGGAGGATACCCAGGAAAAAGGGCAATAAATGAGGCTTGGAATATTCTCTGTATGCAGTAGCTATTACCTACCAAACATGGTCGAATGAAAAACAAGTCCAGCTTAAAATACAAAAAACAACCAAAGACAGGGTAATTGGTGCCCAAGGCTCATTGATGCAAGGGGCATGAAGGCTAGTGCATTGGTTGCGATTAGAGATCAACCGATATATCGATTTACCGATATTTTTCCTGATATTTAAGCAGTTGTGCGTCTCATATATGTGAGAGACAGGATGCATTATAGGATGAAGGCAAGCTAATGGATGCAATGTGATGATTTGGGCCATGTTCTGATGCTAAGCCTAGTGTCCTAGCATAGAGGCTGCACATCACAACTTACAGGATAGGCAGAAACGTTGCCCTATAAGAATGTATGTAACAACAATGTTATTATATTACACTAACGGACACTAACGGATATATTTTGTTTAGGGATTGAACTAGGCACCATTTAAAATAATTATATTATTTCTTTTTACCTCAAAAACAGGGTCTCCGGTGAAACGACTTAAAGCAGCAAATTCCAGAATGATGGTGCCTGCACAGGCAGTACAGGTGTCTGTCTCAGTGCCTGTTCGAGTTTCAGGACCCTGAACTCCATGCCGAAGGTTGACCTAAGTAGTAAAAAAAAATAAATACAAATACAAATGGGTAAATACAAATTTGAACATTTATACTTCAGAAAAGCTAATAACAAAAATAACTATTATGTCATAGCAAAACTATTAAAAGGGAGAGTGGAACATTCATAATGGAGTTGTTATAAATAAGTTTTTAAAATTTGAGGTTAAGAAGAGATTCAGACTTATACACAGATGTTCTTTTTCAAGCTTTAAAAATCCTTTACAACTTTTTAAATTTAACTAGAGGTACTGTAACAAAGAAGAAAAGCATGAAAGTTTTATTTTTAAAATAAAAATTTTATTTAATTTATCTTTAATGTAAAATATTAGGTGGTGAAACTGACTCAGGCCAAGACTGCTGAGAACAGACAAAGAACAATTTGTCATCAGAGTGATAATATTTCAACCATGTGGCTGCTCTGTGGGGAAGTATGTATGCCAGAGAGAGAAATAAGATTATACAAAGATTAGATCTCACTTTCTGTTTTATATGTTGTATATGTTTTATTTGTCAAATAAAGAACTAAACATGCTTCAACATAACTAGAAATGATAACTTAGTGCAACAAGTGATATCCTATAACCTTCAATGTATTCATTTTGCTTTCCAAAATGGGTAAACTTTCAAATTCTGGATTTACATAGTATGCTGTGTGTGTGCTGGTGTGTGTGTGCAATAGATGTGTATTTACACAAGGTAAGGCATTCTACTGCTAGTGTGGCAGATGTGGAAAGCAGTTTATAGATGAGTCCACACAGTCCAAGATAAAAACAAGCCACTGTTGGTGTTTAAGATAGAGGTGTGTGTTGGCAAGCATGTGTGAAGTTACTGCCGCTGGTGTTAAATTTGATTGGTGTGTGTATGTGCAATGCATAGTTGCAGTCTATTAGTTGTAAGACTGGTGAAAAAAAACATTGTTCAAGTGTTAGAACATTTTGTATTTACATTTAATTCTTTTACATTTAACTAAATGAGTAGAAAGTGCACATAAAATGAGCAGAAAAATATTTCACTTGAAGGGTTATGTTCGCATGTCTGTCAGACATTGTTATATTATACACACAAACATATAGAGTAGTGCTGTCAAGCGATTAAAATGTAAATCTAATTAATTACATGGTGTGGTGATTAATTAATCTAATTAATCGCATTTAATCGCACATACATACAGATGTTAAAAGAGGCCATTTTTACCATTTATTGTTGAATACAAGCCTATAACTTAGGCTAAAATGGTCATGACATTTTTATCACTAACTGAACCAAACCTATGAATTAGTTTGCATTGTATGACAGTTGTAAGTTTTGATACACTTCCTCGTTTCTCAAATAAACCCAGTCACCATTATCATCTCTATTTCAGCCCTATTCAGGCCCAGATCACAACAGCTGCCTCTCCTACATCTCCCAGCTTTCTCACACACACTCCGGCCGTGTATCGCTGAGACTCCCCCCCTCTGGAGGTCTGGGTAGAGAGAGATAAATGCTACGGCTAATTCCAGCCCAGTACCCCCCTCTCTCTCTCCTGCTGCCTCTAGCTCGACCAATAATGCTCATACACTGCGATTCACCACTGCTACCCTTTTCAAGCATCTTTTCAAGAAGGCAAATGTTTTCCTTCAGAATCGGCAAAAAACATTCACAAAACATTACAGGAAAACTTTTTATTAGCCATTTTGGCTTTTTTTTCTTCCAAATCTCATATGCTTCCTCACGTGCTGTGAACTGAACTGCCCTCTCTGGCTGCTCACACAGCAGTGATTTGGGACTCGGGAAGATGACGTATTTTTGGTCTTGAATTAAAGTACTACATGTCTGCCAACTGGCAGGGATTAAAGCGTTAATTGCGTTAAAAATATATATATTTTTAATTCTGTGATTAATTAATCTAATTAACGCGATAATTTCACAGCTTAATATAGAGTTCATCATAAAGTAGTTTGGTGGGGTTTAAGTCTGGAAACTTCTAGCCACTCCATGTTTTACAGCTAACCATCTTGTTCTTTTTTCTAAGGTAGTTCTGGCAGAGGTTGAACTTATGTTTTGGGTCACTATCTTACTGTAGGATGAACCTGACCAACGAGGCACATGCCAGAGTTCCAGCAGGGCACTACAGAATTAGTTCCCTATTCTACATAACCTTACCCTTTTTAAACCTCTAGCAGTTCTGTATCATTTCATGCTATTTATTGGACATTGGAATTTCAATTTAAAAAGCTTGACATTGTGTGTGTTTATGTGCATGTTTGTACACTCACTCTGGGATAAGGGAGGCCACTGCTGGTGTTAAATGCAGGAAGTAGTCTAAGCCCTATGTCTTTGGCCATCTCCAGGAGTTCATCTTGATACCAGAGCATGCTGTCACCTCTATCTTTCAGCATCACCGCCATGGAGTGCCCCCCCAGCAGTCCTCTGCACACACGCACATGCACAAATAAGAAACAACCAAAATTCCATCTGTTAAACATGACAGCTATTAAAGACTTGTTTAGACTAACTGACGCATTAAATTATCAAGATGAGATGAGAGGATTTTAACTTCTCTTTTTTGTTTCTGCAAAAATATGACGCATGTAAAAAAAATATGTAAAACACCCTAGGAGTATATAAATATATCTCAATTGAGAACTACATTAAATACAAAAATATTATAGATGGCCGTTTATGCAAATTAGGTGTTTACAATGAATAGAAATTAATCTGAGCTTCACAAAACATTTGTTGGAAGTGTGTCATGACAGAGAAAAAGAAGAACCCTGAGGATCCCAGAAAGAGATTTGTTGATGTTTAACAGGCTGGAAAATGTAGCAAAACACCTACATGTACAATAGAGTACAGAAGGAATAATTAGCTAAAACTCCTCCTAGCAGATGTGCAGAACTGGTAAAACTTACCAAAAACAATAAATAAATCACCATTTTTAAAATTTGGGTCTATTGTCAATGTGTATGTGTATGTGTGTGTGTGTGTGTGTGTGTGTGTGTGTGGCTTTTGTTTTTAAAACAGCTCAGTTACAGTGCCTCGATGACTTTGTTATAGATAGTGACATAGGTGCCCTAAAGTTAACATATTTATTACAGTAAATCTTATAGACTCTCCTCTCTCATTCCTCTGGCCTATGTTTAAGGCTTACATTATTGCTGATATAACGTTCTTGCTCTATGACGGAAAAACTTCTGAAGTAGATACTGCATTGTAAGCACTCATCTAGGGATTAGTGCTTGACCAGGTGTGTTGGCGTATGTTGGTTTGTGCAAACAGAATGCGTGTCAATTACAGATCCCACAATCAACTGATTAAACCTAATACTATCAGCTAATAATAATAAACTAATAATAAATTATATGATCTTAATGTCATGCTGGCAGTAATAAGCTTAAATTTGACACTAGCGTTGTTGTGTTGTGTATTCAAATATCAACAATGCTAGTGTCATCAGTTAGGTACCCTTGAACTAGATACCATCCCCACACACTGCTCCACGGGTGCCCCTCGTTGGTGGTAGGCACCTGCTTCACTTAGTGGGTTAAATACAGAGAAAGAATTTCACATTGTTCACAGAGTGCTGTGCCGTGGTGTTTTTTTCATGCGCGACTATAAGGGGCTATAATTAGAATGACAAAAATTCTACATTTGATTGATCATCATACTGTAAATGGTTTGTTCATCTCTGCTCAGTCATCATAACAACATAATATCTATATAATCAATAAGATAAGCCCTAATGACAATGCATTATAATGTTTAACATTTCACTATCATTAGCAGCCTTCTAGTCACTGAAAGTGACCAATCGCTCACCCCAGCACTCGGATGTTGGTCTCAAACACTGACACCACAATGTCGTTGTCTAGACGCACGTCCTTCAGCACTCTTTTCACAGACTCCTCAAACTCCGCCGTCTTATTCAACAGCTAGATATCAAAGTTAGAAAGTGTAGAATGTTTGATCAGTTCATACTAACAAAGATAGGATTGATATATTTCGCTTAACTATTACTCACCACCAACGTGTCCAGAGTGTCAATAAGGGTCAGTGAAAACCTGCCAAACACAAACAACACAGAGAGAACATGAAAAGTCTAACCATCCAAGCTTATAAGAGTATTTCACAAAGCAGGGTTTATGAGTAAGCTGGATTCTGAATTTCAGTCTAAAGTGAGACATTTCCTAAATAAATACTTTGCTCTCTTAAAATTGGACAGGCTCAGCCTAAAACGAATTGTTCTTACTCCAGACATAATCTATCAGCTGTCATATCTAAAAGTCAGAATTTTCCTTATTTATATTACTACCTAAACTAAAAGACTAATGGTAAGAAACTTCAGAAACTTCTCTCAATCTATTGAAAATGTATGCAGTGTAGTCAAACATTTTATTAGTCTGTTTTTACAAACTGCCTCAGAAATAGGAGTACCGATCTAGTATAATTGTTTTGTTAAAATAACTGTTACAAACACAACGTAATCTGATCCAATGTCAGTCCCTGTTTTGTAAATATTGGCCAAGGTGTTTTAGTTACAAAGTGGTGTACCTTAATAAATAACATTTGAGGATATATTTTTACAGAAACAAATGAGTGAGTGTTGACTTTCAGTGCCTGTTATTGTCTGTTTTGTGGCTTCAGTTAGTACTAAAAAAAAGCAAATACAGACACCAAACATGTCTTGTTCAATCGACCGAGCACACGCATTTTTCTGCAGAATCATTTTAAACTATCTAGGTAAATTCCAAACAGAATTTGTGAAAAATATCTAGGTATTTCCAAAACCATCATAGATTTAAGATGATTTTCAGTTTTCAAATTACATACTATATGTCCAAAAGTATCCAGACGCTCCTATTTGATGAATTTAGGTATTTATGGTTATTATGCACTCATTCATTACAACACAGATGTTCACTTGTGCACAAAGGGCTTGTATTATCTACATAGAAAAGCACTGCCAACTGAAGCAGCCTGTCACCATGTACACATGAGCACAAAACAGCACTCATCTGTGGAGCAGTGGAACAGTGTTCTCTGGAGCTCCATTTAATACCTTTGGGGTGAGTTGAAATGGCATTTGATTTAAAAATAATTGCACTACGTGATCGAACTAATGAGGCTGAACGCAACAAAATTCTACAGAAAGGATCCATCTTCTAGCATAATGTCTCCTCCGAAGGATAGAGCCTCTTACTTCCACAAAAGGCAACAAATGCCTAATCCATACACTTGATTTCTGATTACATTCCGGATGAGCAGGTCTCTACAAACTTTTTGACAAATAGATAGTTTTTACAAAAAAGATAACTAATGATATTTCATGAGAAAACTAGCAACACCTGTGGGAAACACCTCTCTGGTCTGAGAGTATATCCTACACACTGAATCTGGATCAATTTCACAATTTACCTGGACTTTTCTGTGTGTGTATTTCTCTGAACTTACTTCCCCAAGGCGTCATCCACATCTCCTCGACTGGGCTCCAACCCTCGTACTCGTCCTCGACATGTCAAAGGCATCAGCTCATCTGCTGGGTAGGCATGGTCCTGAGAGAGAATGAGTCAGAGAAGAATGAATAGAGAGGAAGAAGTGAAAAGAAAAAGGTACAAGAAGGAGAAGGGAGAGACAGAGAATGAGAGAAAAAAGAAAAGAAGAGAACAATTATCAAGGTAAGACATGAAAAAGACAAAGAGAAATGAGCACAGTAAGAGAGACCAATAAGGAGACAAGGAGGGAATGGAAAAACAGTGTAAATAATTGGAGATGGAGAGTGAAATGTAGGGAGAGAAAATTGACTAAAAATAAAGCACCAATGGTTTCTGTATTATTTCTAGCTCCACAGCCCCCTCCCTTCTTTAATCCCAAAACACACTTCCAAATGGCACACTGGGGCATTAGCCGAGTCTAGTCTACACGTGGCATTACATTTCAAAACCCAATGAAAAGCCACCCAGAGCCTCGAAGCTTAGTAATGTGTCAGCAACAAATAAAGAGGATTTCAGTCGTATTAACCCACTGGGGAAAGGGTCTACACATTAAAACTGCATTGTAACTCAGAAAAGACACAGACATGTGAAAATACACCTAACCAAAACAGACAAATCTTATTTTAGAACAAATTAGGGCATTTCTTAGACAAGGCCGGGCCGGGTACTTTGTTATCTATGCTAATCTCAACTGAGGTGTTTGCTGACGTGACACAAAAGGCTAACATAGCTGTTGCGTCAGAACTCAGGTATATAAATATTATGGATACAAATATAGATATTTCTCTATTATAAATATAATTTTTCTTAGATATATTCTTTGCTGTGACCTTGAATGCTGCTAAAAAGTGTTAGTTCCCAACATATTAAAATATCACTTTGTTATATTACTTTTCTCGAGAACAGAGATATGCTGAAGCTGCTTTTACCATGTAATTCTGATAAGCATGGTCAAACATCTCAACCACTTGGTTCCTGTAAAAGAAAACAAAGTCCTGTAAGCACACACAACATTTTGCCCCACACAGCTTCACACATCACCAAGAAGTGAAAGAGCAGATGTCTAATTAACATACTACACACCTCAGTCTGTGCTTCTCGTCTCTGGTCATTGTTTGAGAGAGCCGGACGAAGAAGCCCAGCAGCAGCAGCAGGAGCACAAAAGCAGGAGACATCATCGCTGGACGAAACAACCACAACCTCCACATCACTCTTATATAACACACTGTCAAAAAAAGCAGCCTCTAACCATGACTGTTCTCAACAAGTCATCCTGTCCAACGGCCACTTTTGAGTCTATACTGTCTTATGAACCAATATAATCCATCTCCTTAACATATTTTAACTTAAAAAGTAATACAACAACAAATCACCACGATCCAGCTGTTCAGACTCCTTCTTTTACTTGTCAGTGGTCCATGTTCACCGAAAATGACTCTTCTTAGCAATCGTTCAAGTTTTTTATAGTTATATTGTCTCACAGTGCACAAAATATAGGTACACAAAGTTGAAGCTTGAACAAGAGACTTTATCATTCCAATAGGATCACCAGTTCTTTCCGCCACACCTGCCTGCTTTTAGAAATCCCGGACCTGATGTACACACCTGACACGCTGGCATGTTACACGCCAGTGCCACAACAAAGTAAACAACCTTAAACGTCTAAGTAAAACAAGCATAGAGGGAGGGTCTGGTTTATCACAGACTGATAAAAGCAGCTGCCAGTAATTACCACCCTAGTAAATCACTTCAATTTAAGTTACGCTACAAACGATACTTGTTTGAAACTATTCTCCAAGAATAGAATTACACTTTTATCAGCTACTTTCGCCTGAAAACAGGTGAGCAAATACCAGCCTGGACTGGCACGCCAACGGAACGCAATGGTCTATGAAAGCAGAATCTTCCGTATTTGCCTTGCTTTCCATTTAACCGTTCACGACATAACTCAAGAACCCTAAGAGACACTGACAGTGAAGCTGAGATCCTCTCCGAATAATGTAGTTAATAACGACGGTTCATTTCCGCTGATCTGGTGTCTGACAGCTGGGTTTGTTGTCCCAGTCCCAGCCCCCAGTGCTGCTGATGTTCCAGGTCCAGCAGGCTGAAGGGAATAGCTATTGCTAGCTGGCTGTCTTGCTAATTACCCAGACCAGACGTTTGTAGACCTCAGCCGTGGATGACAAGTCAATTCGGGTTGGTGCTGAGCCGCCTGAAAAGCAAGATATGGCCCCTGTCCGTGCCTCATGTCAAATAAACTCGGGTACTCCTCGTTTTGATGGCTTGGTGACTAAATCACCGGATGAAGCTTCGGTAATTTCAGAGACAGGCGTCACATGACCACATCCGGGTAACACACAACCTGACTTCGGCTGTTTTCTTTTTACATGAAAAAAAGTTGTTTTTCTTTTACGGTTTATCGAAACGAACTACGATTTTAGCCTTTGTCCGCAATTTATGTACATGTAATCAATCAATTAAGGATTCACAAAAAGTAAAAAAATATATTGTGACAAAACCTTCAAAAACAGCTTTCACTTGACAACATGTTACAGCTCTAAACGCTGATATGTCCGTTTTTGTTCTTTAAACTGCATCGTTTTTGCGGTACAATTATACATTCGGTCGTAGTTTTTGCGCCAAACATATAGTCATCAAAAAAGACTTTTACACAGTGGAAATGTAAACAAGCTTTTTTGTGACTGACAGATATGCTGACCAATTGAATTAACGATTATGCGTAAGACACGCCTAATGCCCCGCCCCGTCGAATGCTAATTGGCCTCTCCCACAGAAAAACTACAATCCGGTTACAAACTACACTTCCTGAATCTGCACGTGACTACCGTATGGCTTCACTAAACAAAATTCAGCGAACGGCTAGATGCTGCTGCGTTCTGGTTGGACTGCTTCGACCTGGAAAGACTGAGAGGACTGATCCGAATAAATAGGCAAATATATTCGGACAATTGGTATGTTTATTGAATTAATTACTTTACTTTAGGATTTCTGTCGTTCAGTAAACACATCCAGATGCACTGAGGGTAAAATAGTCTGCTTGTGTTTATTGAATTGAGTCCTGTTATGTTTACTGAATTGAGTCATGTTAAGTTTATTAAATTGTGTCCTGTACCTATACTTTTGGATTTCTCTGTTTAGCACACACACCCAAATGCACTTGAGGCGAAATAGTTTTCTCTGTTGTCTCTCTTCCAGGTTTTTCTTAAAACAGGTCTCCCCAGTAAACTGGATAACTTATATTCAAAGTGAGAAATATTGTTTTCACATAGGCTATAGAAGTTGGCAGTATAACTATATAACAACATATAGTATTCCTTTATATTTTTATTGTATTTATTGAACATGTATGTATATTTGTGTAGTTTATGAGTATGTGAAATAACTCAGGAGTTGGACACCTGTGTGACTGCACCTGATTTGTTACTGTGTAACTAAAGACAAATTCCCTCAATTAAATCTACTATGTAACAGAAGGCAAATATCCTTGACCAGTACAGTCTAAATGTGATTCTAAGTGTCCAAGAGAAATCCTTGAGAAGTTCCTTTCACTCAGACTTTTGGTTTGCGAAATCCTTGAGACACTTCATTCATTTCTTTACTTTATAATGTGGGGGGGGGGAGATTGGTCTCATCAGCATTCATCCTGGATACCTAGATAAGATGAGGTCTGTGTTTTGTTTTGTAGCACAGATGTCTCCTGGTACAGGGCAGCTCACTGGGCTGGTAGCAGCTACCTTCACTCCACTTACTCCAGAAGGGTAAATCAATATTTTCCTCTTAATTTTAAAATTTAGCCTGTGAATCACAATTGCTGCATTTTCTATCTCCAAAACTGTGGATTGTCGGTATGGGCATAAAGATTATAACACAGAATAAAAAGATTTGGTCTGGACATTTGGTTGCTCTCCATGCCTCTCCAAACCTGAATGATTGATTAGTAAGACAAAAAATAGACTAAAACTGAAAAAAAAAAATCAGATTTTTGGTGTGCGGAATTATGATGACACACACCCTGTAATAGACATCATATACAGCAGAAGTGATTTTCATATAAGTGGGAGAGAAAGAAAGGAATAAATTAAGATAATGTCAATAATCTTATTGAATTTTCTCTTCCGCTGTTGTGTTCAGTGATCTTAATTTGCCAATAATTGGGCCGTATATTGACTACCTGTTGGAGCAACAGGGAGTGCGCAGTGTGTTTGGTAAGTACTACATGTGCAGTGAGACAGAAAGAATGAATGTTACTATTATTATTAGTCTAATCTGTGTAATGTACTTGTTTGGTCTAGTGAATGGAACCACTGGAGAAGGCTGCTCTTTCGGTCTGGAGGAAAGGAAGCAACTGGCAGAGGAGTGGTGTCGGCAGGGCAAGGGGAAGTAAGCACAACTTCTAATGGAGAGAACCACTTGCAGGGTTGTGAATTACATACCCTGTGTCAGCAGTTTATATGTCCTGCTTTAAACTGCGTGTGGTGTGTGTGTGTGTGTTTGTGTGTGTGCGTGTGTTTTGTCAGACTTGACCAGGTCATTGTTCATGTTGGCTGCTTGAACGTAAAAGACTCTCAGGAACTGGTGAGTATTCTGCTGACTGTGGTTTTTCTTATTCTTCATCACACTGTCAGGAAAAAATGATTTACAATTAAGTATTCATACTGAGTTAATATAACTGCAGTTCTTAATTTCAGACTGTAAAAACCTTCACACATTGCAGATTCATTATAGATTAAATTACTCCCTGTTTCTTATCATTAGACTGTAAATACACGCACATACTGAAGATTCAATATTGATTGAATATATAGATCCTTCTGTTGTAACCAATCCTGCTCCTAAAGGACTTATCTTTAACATACTCTGTGCACATACTCTGTGAAGACAATAGCATAGCACATTTTTGGGGTTGATACATTTAAGAATATCTAAATAGAGGCTTCAGCTGGATCCAGGTAGAGCCTTAGTTGCTGCAACCCTTACACATGCACACAGTTGCAATTAATAATTAATACTTATTCTTGCATGGTGAACATATCACAGTTGGTAAAAGTTGTATGTTGCATTTTTGGTGGTTTTTATGTTTTTGACTTGAACTTTTGGTACATTGTAATGCTCACTGTCCCACGTTCACGCTAGTGCTTTCCTGCACGTGCAGAAACCTAGTGGTTCTGGCTGACATTTCAAAATGAGGAAAAAGTGTCCCGTGTTTCCTGTAGGCTCGTCACGCTGCCTCGAAAGGAGCTGACGCCATCGCAGTTTGCGCCCCCTTTTTTTTCAAACCAGCCAATGCAGGTTTGAGATCTTTTATGTATTATTTGCACATTTTCTAATGTTAAGATATCATTAACATATCTTTCATAGCCAAGGTGAACTTACCAAACCTTAAAGAAGGAGGAATCAACCATTTGTATGCACTATTTATACTATAAATGTATGCATAGTGAAATCATTCAGTTGTTCAGAATGGGTTAATGTGAAAGTGTGCATTGTAGAAAAACTGTATGTAAAATGAATAAAGGCATTTTACTTACTATCCAGAGCAAAATCCCTACACTAATCATTGTTATTAAATTTTGTGAAACAACTTTGAAGTTAGGCTTTAAACGCTCTGGACATCTGGTTCCTATAGGTACAATATAAATCACTTCCAACCTCTTTATCAGTAAAAATAAAACAGGCTGTTTTTTTATGTTTTGGAGACCTGTCCTGTATTATGGCTAATTCAAAAAGCAGCCCATGCTTAAAAGTGTAAGTTTTAGTAATATTTGCCTGCTGGTATAGGTTTTCCTGTGACTTACAACTCTTGCATCCATTTCTTTAGAGGCCTTGAGGAGTTTTCTAAAGGAAGTGGCATCAGCAGTGCCAAATTTTCCATTTTACTACTATCACATACCCTCCATGACAGGAGTGACCTGTACGTACAGCACACACTCCATTCACCCTGCCCTGTAAATGTGTGTTTAAAGTGCTAATTTGTGCACATTCTGTGCACATTCTGCCAACTTACACAAATATTTGCGATTAGCCACAACATACTTGGTGCTTGAATTATGTCATAAAATTAATCTATAAACTTAAAAGATCAGTCTTATAAAGAATTCAGAAAATAGAAACCAGGCATTAAACTGTGCTTTGTGCTTGACCTCTGTAGCAGTGCTGATCATATATCTGATGATAACAGCTGGTTTCAAAAGTAACTTCAACATTTAATCAGCAAAGGCCTTTAAATAGACCAGTTATTTAAAAATGTCATAGGTGCTTTAGTTGAATCCAAAATAAGTTTTTGTCCAGTATCTACATCAACAAAAGTCTTCATTGAAGCTAAAAGAGTTGTGACGTCATATCAGTCTTTGCTGCCCGTCTCATCAGAAAAATTAAATTGGCAAAAATTAAACATGACCGTGCAAATATCTGATCTGTTTATTGCATCGAGCTCACAGTCAAAATACATATTAGATATAGCCACATATAAATATAAAATATAGGAAACAAAACTACAGAAATTGATTGTGATTACACTGAAGTTTTGTGGAGATTGTGCAAGTGAAAAAATTGACTTGACAGGTCAGAAAGCCAAGAAATATCTGCTGTCTAAAGTCTGTAGTTTAGTTTTTCTGCAAAGCTAACAATTGTCAATAGTTTCCCAAAACGTCACTGCAAATATGCACCCGAAACATATCTAGGACTAGGGAGGGGAATAACCGATGTAGGATGCAATCTGTGCCGGCGTCATTATAAGGCATGTCCCCCACCTAGGGAGTCGCTACGCCCTCCCTACACTTTCTAGTGTGGCTCATACTGATATATAGTGAGTTAAAAATAAACGAAGAGGTGTGATGCAGAAGCACCATGTCGAAAGTAACGTTCCATGGGTTCTAGACGGACTACCTAAAGTGTGCAACACGCACCCCCCCACACCTGAACACATGCGCAACACGCACCCCCCAACCGAACACATGCGCATGTGTCACTGAGCATCTCAGAAGGTCGTCTCAGTGACGTATGCTGTTCACACATGAATGCTAGCCACATGATCGGATCAGCCAAGGCACATGTTAGTGCTGGGTGTGAACAGGGCAGTAGTCTCAGCAACTTAACATTGTTTGAGGAAAGTGTGTGATTGTTTAGGAACGCACTTTAAACAATGTTCATTCATGAGGTATACGTTTCCTTTTTACATTTCTACATTAGCCTCAATATATATATAGTAAAACATATGTTTAAAATAGTAGAATCACATTTAGTCTCATTATTTCTCTCCTTTCCCCACCATCATCTTATCTCTCTTCATCTTTAATCCAATTCGTCTCTCAGTGGAGGTGCGAGACATTCTGAATGGCATTGAGAATCAGATTCCGGGGTTTAGAGGGGTAAAGTTCAGTGGAAAAGATCTTCGGGACTTAGGCCAGTGCATCTGTTACTGTCGTCCACACGGCTGGTCTGTCCTGTATGGAGTGGACGAGGTATGTACTTTCTTCTTTGTTTCTCTTTTCTTTGTCCCTCAGTCATTGTGCAGCTTCCTAATTACCGGTGAATGTTTTATATGTGATATAATTCACATGACCTAAATAAAACAGTTCAGTCTTTTACCATTTTGTTGGTTTATCTTGGTTTATGTTTATTCCAATGCAAGAATTTATTATTGCTGTTTTTCATCACTTAGTATCTCCTGGGGGCAGTGGCGTTAGGAGTAAATGGGGCAATTGGAAGGTCTGTTTTATCCTTTTTAATTGTATTTTCTGTTTTTAATGGATTTATAGGAGCCATTACCTTTAGTTCTTCCTCACAGTGTGTCCCGTAGTCTCTTATATGTGGCTCAGATGTGTCTGTTGCTTTTATTGATTCATGAAATTGTTTTTTTGTGATTTTTATCATTACAATTCTTTGTCTCACTATATTTTCTTATCAGTACGTACAACTACCTGGGCAGCACCATGAACAGGATGCTGAGTGCTTTTGAGAATAAAGATATTGATCTAGCTAGGGACCTTCAGGTGTGTCTCACCTTTTTAAATAATTTGTATAAAATCATATTATATTTTCTACAAACCAGCATGCTACAGTGAACCACAATTACAATAAAGTTTATCATAATTGCCTTTGGTCATATGTCAGGGTTTTTCTCTTTTTCTCCTTTTCAGTTTAAGATGCAGGAAGTCATCACATTCGCCATCAGTGTAGGTGAGTTCACAGCATCAAACCCTTAAAGTGGATCTACACTTTAATACCTTACTTTCAGATTAGTTTCTTTGCTGATATTGAACATTTGACTGTACTTCGTGAAAACTAAACACAATGAATGCGTCCATACCATGTAAAACAGAATTTTCCTGGCTTCAATGTACTTTAATATAATACATCTTGTATGTATGAGCTGAACATAAATGTTTACGGTTTTTGAGGCTGTCACAATTCTCAACTCAACTCAACTTTTATTTAATATAGCACCTTACAGACATGACTCATGTCACCAAATTGCTGCAAGAAACCAGGATAAAAAAGCAAAAAATCTAAATTACAAACTACAGGGTGCAGTTCATAAAAGTATTAAATAAATAAATAAACAAAAAAACACAATACAATAGCAACAGCTAACCCATGGAGATGATAGCCAAATCATAAAAATCAGCCTTGTTTTAAAATACGGTACTGATGATGAGAGCCAGCTGCTGGAACTGTGTTTCATAGTTTAGAACCCACTACCGAGAATGCCCTGTCCCCTCTCGACTTCAGCCGAGTTCTGGGAGCCAAAAGCAGCAACAGGTTCTCTGAGCGGAGTGTCCGAACAGGGACATATGGCTGCAACAACTCTGTCAAATAGGCCGGAACCAACCCGTTCGATGCTTTATACACCAATAAAGGAATTTTAAAGCAAATTCTAAAACTGACAGGCAGCCAATGTAGAGCAACCAGAATCGGAGTCATATGTTCATATTTTCGCTTGCCGTCCAAGAATCTTGCTGCAGCATTCTGAACAAGCTGCAAGAGAGCTATAGTACTCTGATTTACCCCAAATAAGACCAAGTTGCAGTAGTCTAGACGTGAAGTGAAGGAAGGCATTAACAACAGTCCCCAGATCCCGCCTAGTCAAAAATGGCTTTAATTTAGCCAAACGTCTCAAATGATGAAACGAAGAAGAAACCACAGCACTAACATGAGAATCAAAGCAGAAGGTTTTATCAATCTTCACACCAAGATTGAGTACAGAAACACTCAAGTGGGAATTTAGTTGACCACAGTCCACCTTGGCCGGATCAAAATGACCGTTCAGGCCGTACAACACTCTGTTTTGTTTTCATTAAGACACAGGAAGTTCTCTACCTTCCATGCGTTCACTTCAGTCAGACAGTCCATAAGATTTCTTATTGGGCGGTCTGTAGTGTCATCCAAAGGTAAATACAGTTGACAATCATCAGCATAAAAATTGAGTCCGATTCCATTCTTCCGAAGGATGTCACCCAGTATCTGTATATAAATAGAAAACAAGAAGGGTCCCAATACCAAACCCTGTGGAACCCCCCAAGGCAACTGAGAGAAGGCGGAAGAATAAACACCCATCCTTACACGTACCATCCTGTCATGGAGATACGATCTGAACCAGCTCAAGGCCAGGCCAGAAATCCCCACATAATGCTCAAGATGAAGTAGCAGCAGTTCATGGTCCATCATATCAAAAGCTGCTGTGAGATCCAACAGGACTAACAGCACAGAGTTGCCCCTATCAGTTGCCAAGAAAATATAATTAAGGACCTTTAACAAGGCTGTTTCCGTACTGTGCAACATTTTAAAACCTGACTGAAAGGATTCTAAAATATTAAATTCGTTTAAAAAGTCCAGTAGCGGATTATAAACACAGTTTTCCAGCACCCTACTCAAGAAAGGGAGCTTTTAAATAGGCCTATAGTTGGCTGGCAATGAAGCATCTAAACCAAGTTTCTTTAAAAGAAGGTGAATAACTGTCTTTTTAAAATCTGTCGCCACAAAACCAGAGGTCACACTGCCGTTAATTATGCGCAAGATTAACAGAACGACTGTTAAAAAAACTTCCCTAAGTAGGCGCGTGGGCAGGATATCCTCCGGCAAGCCACTAGGTTTAACCTCCTCCACAAACCTAACTAAGTTTTACTTGATATTAGTAAACAACTTAATTGATCAATTCTTTTTTTGACAGAGGTGATCCTTTTTTAATAAAGCATTCAGGGGTCAGGGAAAGGCTACATACAGTATGTTATTTTAAGAGCTAATTAAAAAATTGCTGAAATTCATTTCATAAGGAGACAAAGTACTAAAATAACAGTTAAAATAATTTCAACTATCTCGAATCCTGATTTTTCCCCGATTTTATCCAAGTCCCAAAGCCCTAATATTTTCTTTTCTTTTCCTCGTCCAGGCTTTAACCTGTCTGTGAACAAAGAGTTGATGAGTGAGTTTTCAAGGCTGCCAATGGGTCCACCACGACTGCCTCTGCTGCCCTGCCCCCCAGACCGTGCTCAGGCCATCGCTCAGAAACTACGGGACGTCCTAGGAGGGCAGTAATGGAGAAGGAGAGTCTACAGAGATAAATCAGCTGTACTGAGCAGAATAAGAGCAAAGGTCAGGTTTACTGGCTTTTGCTCTATCTGACAGTACCTATATTCTTTTTTAACCACATGAACAGTGATTGCTTGATTTACCTGACATGTTCTAGTCGTGGGCACTATTTCATTTTGTTCCAGTTACTGCAGAAGACAAACGTATTAGATAAATGCAGTTCATGCAAAACATAAAGCAAAAGCTAGTGTGGGTGGCAATAAATAAAAGGGAATTAAGGGGTCATTAAGCGCAGTAAATAAACCACACTACTCTATTAAAACACTGTTGTTATTTCATACTGTACCAAGCCAGTTTTCCATTTATGCGTTAGTTTTGCTGTAGTTGTAATTGTTTTGGGTTTTTTTGTGTTTTTCTTTCTAAAACCAGCTTAAATGTCTGAGTCAGAGTTCAGTGTAATTCTGGAAACAGGTTCCTGTTGTGATACTAGGGGGGAAAACTCTGATTATTAGATAAGCTCACAGGCTGGGTGATTTAATGATGCCTGAAAGATGTCCAGCACTGTGTGTCCAAAAGTTTGTAGACACCTGCTTATCTAGACGTCACCTCTTGGCTGTAGAAACAACTTTCACTCTTCTAAAGGCTTTACACTACAATGTTGGAGCATTGATATGAGGATTTGACTGCATTCAACCACAAGGGCATTAAGGAAATTAGCTGCTGATTTTGGATGCTTAGTTCAGAAACAGATAATCTACAGATCATCCCAAAGGTGCTGAATGGTGCTTCATCACTAAAGCGTACACAGATATTCTGCTGTTGGATGGTTTTAATCACTCAAGCAGATATGTGGCACTGATGACCTTGGACCAATTTCTTTTCTAAGGGAGGTGTTAGAAACATTGAAAATATGTCCGAAATGAGCATGCCTTAATGAAGATTAATTTACTAATGAGAAAGGGTGTCTGGTTACTTTTGGACAGACAGCATACTTTATTAAGCACATATTTGTGGATTGTCTTTCCTTAACCGTCTTCATTTCTAATTCCATTCCATGAGCCAAGTGTTTTGCCTAAAAGACATAAAAATACCCAGAACTGAAAATGAAAAGTGATGCAATGAAAGGGATTAATCTATGTGGTCACTAACTGCACTAATTAGAGTTACATTGAAAGTTGACTGACAAACCACTAAGTGTTATGTGTAATGTAACCTTCAGATTTGTGCCTTTATTTGATAAACTACAAAAACTAAAACAGAAAGAATCTGTACCAGCACTTTTTATATGAATACGGTTCATCAGACATTCTTGATTATTAGTTATTTGAAGTCTGGATGTGAAATAAAGCATTCTGACTCAGTTTCTCTGTGTAAGTATTTACTTTTAATTCCTTTAATGCTTTCTGAACCTGCCTAGCTTGGTGTAGTTTTTCTGTGAGCTGATGAAACACTTGTTTGTTCAGCACTTATTTGAAAAAAGAGGGGCTCAGTGTCAGCCATAATACTGCAGTGTTTGTGTGGGAATGATGGTGTGTGTGTGTGTGTGTGTGTGTGTGTGTGTGTGTGTATACATCATCTTGCCCCAGGTGCTACTGCACTGGTCCCTCTGTTCTCTTTTCTGTCCTCTTGATTTTAAGATACCTTACTGGTAAATTAAGCCACATTTGTATTTCCAAAGCTACATAGAGTTACATAGTAAGTTTTTTTTAACATTAGTAATTAATTAAATATTTTTGTCTCTTTTTTCTCTTTCTATCACTCCCGACTACTCATTCCTACTCTAACCTACACTCACCTCCAATCTTCCATTCTATTTTCTGTCTAACTTTCTATACTGTTCTTGTTTTTCTCTTTCTCTCTCTCTCTATCATTCTCTATCTCCCAACACTTTGTAGTCAGTGCATCATGTCAAGAAGAGAGCCATTGTGAACACAGTGTCTGTGTTGAGAATAATTCGCTAGTATCACTTTTTCCAATCATGCCACATAATTTTTGTTGTAAAGTAATAGCATAAATAATTTCTCATCACGCTTCCAAAATAACTCTCTGATTCCTGCACTTCCTCAGCAGTATCACACTCTGCTTCAGCTCAGAGCCTGATGAGCAGCACATTTGCTGGAAGGAAGAACCTGAGGAAACAGACGAGTGGGTGGGAGAGGGCACATGAAAAGCAGACAAGGGAAAAAAAATGAAGGTGGGAGTTTGTTTTGGCCAGAACATTTAGGCTACAAAGCAGTACAAATATACCCACAGTCCCTAGCTTTCTGTCTCTGAAGCACAGTTCTGATCCTGCAGTTGAAGTCTTAGCTGTTTCTGTTAAAGTTCTCCCTGGATGGTTATTCAGATGCTAGCATAAAGGCAAGGTGTGGATAGTAAGCAATTTTGAGGGTCCTTCGCTGGCAGGTTTGAGGCTAAACACCTGCATGACTGCTGAAGACAAGGAACAGTGCAGCACTGTGTTTGGGAATCTCTGACCAAACTATAATTGGAATTTATTTCAATTTACTTATTCATGCTTTGCCCAGAGTTGCATGTCTGAATACAGTTTGTAGAGTTATCCATATCAAATTATATTTATTTTGAGTTTGTGTGCTTTTATTGTGTTTTGTTTTGTAATTGAGGTAACATAAGTAGTTGCTTGTGCGATCAAAAGATTGTGGGTTCAAATCCCAAGACTGCTAATGTCTTCTCTGAGGTACCCTTTAACATGAGGTACCCTTGAACAAGGTACCGTCGCCACACACTGTGTTCCAGGCTGTCGCCTGCTTCGCTTGGCAAATGGCTAAAATACAGAGTATGACTTCTGTGGTGTTCACACTGTGGTGTGTTCAAGTATAACAAATGGACACTTTACATTTTACTAGAAGATGCAACACAGGGGCCTAATATGTTTCAGCTGAAAAAATGTTGTTGCGACTCTGGGTAAAGTTTACTACAGCATTTTGCATAGTGTTTCTGGTACCAAGCAACACATGGCTGTCTAGAAAACTGCACACAAATACAGGCTATAAGATGGTTCTCTGCTGCTGGTTTTACCAATGCATAGTACTTTTGTCCATGTTTAGAGATGTTATTCAGTAACATCATTGAAACTGCTAAGTTATGTAGATATGTCAGAATCAGAATCAGAATCGCTTTATTTGGCCAAGTATATGTGAGCATATACAATGGAATTTGTTTCCGGTCGATGGTTTCTCTCAAACACAGCCATAAAAACACAATATAAACATTCTAAATCTATATAAAAAATTCTAAATCGTATATACAGTAATAACAGAATTAAAGAATTAAAGTGTTGATGTGAGTGTCCATAAGGTGCAGTCCTGAGGTGTGAAGCAATATAAAAAATTCTATCTTATTTACAGTAAATAATCAGAGAGGAACTAAAGAATGGAAGATTCAATTTAAAGAATAAATTCATGTCATGTCTGTAAAATTAGAAAAAAATGAGAGAATAATTGACACATACTGTGCAGCATCTAATAGGCTATCACCAATAACTTTAAACCTCCAGGATGGATCGACATGTTAGATGTCTAATAAATTGGAAAATAAGTGGACACACTCTTTAAAAACTGTGTGTGATTCACAATAGCACACCTAGTGTAAGGTGCCACTACAATATCCCTGTCTCTACTGGACTGAAAACGCACCACCGCCTAAATAATGCCTGCTCACTAGTGGTCCTGAGAGGGTCTTGTCCTTTGAATAAGGTAAAATTGTCTAAAATATGATGCAGAGAAACTGAAAAATTGTAAACTAATGGACAGTGAGTGTAGATATAATGTAGATGGCACTAACTGAACTGTGTATAGTAAATAGGGCCTATTTTCGAATATGGCCTACTGTCACTATTATAAGAAAAGCTTTAGAAATGGCAGTAAATAAGTGAAAGAATTTAATATATTTCCCCTTCTAATGGTGCACCAAATGCTGTACCTCACAGACAAACTGTGGCAGGTTGTGGGCTCTGCTCTGCTGTCCAATCTCATCCTATGTGGTGTGTTTGTGCTGGTGGTCATGTGAATGATTTGTGCATGTGCTATCAGCATTGTGCCCACCAGATGAGAAAGATGTGTGGTGGTCAAACTGGAGCTGGGGCTACAGTGAATCTGGTCTGGCCTGTGCCCTCATCTTTGGGCTTGAATCAGCCAGGCCTCATCTGAAAGGTTGTGTGTAAATGTAAGTGCCTTTATAGATGAATGGAGTGGTTAAACTGACCTGTATAATGTGTGTTCCTACAGAGCTGCACAAATTCAACCATCTTTAAAACACAGGAATTAAAAACTATTTTCCTTTCCCTTGTTCAAGTAGCAGTTTGATGTACCATGTTAGCATTAGTGAAGAAGGAATTGGCTGGAGTAAAATGAAATAAATTGCATGATAAATCTTTGCTTATTTTACGATGTAACTGACGAACCTTTGAACAGTCTTATCAAGTATACGTAAGTTCAAAACAAGAAAAACTACATTTACATCACAAACTCATGTCTTGTGATCTACAGTGGCAGTAAGCAATAGCACAGCTCAGGCCATCGCCATCCCTACTGGTATCAAAGCTCAAAGGCCCTGTTGGTAAGGCTTTAAAAACAAATATTCACAATCTGAAATGCAAAACAGACTATAATGGTTCGTTCATGTTGAAGTCACATGGACTGTTGTTCCTGCAGACTGTGTTATTGTTTTTTTTAAACGTTATGCTATTCCAGACTGCTAGTAAGAAAATGTATCATTAGTCTTTTAAATGATTCATGCATTTTTAACAAGTAAATTAGAAAATCCCTTTAATTAAGTCATAGAGTGGGATTGAAAAATTGGAAAATAGTGTATTTTCTGACTTGGTTATGAGGGTATTTCACAAAGCAGAGTGAAATTATATCAGACAAGGTCCGTTTTGGACAATCCTCAACTTTAGCTTGTATTGTACTGGATTAATCTATTTTAATACTTCTCTTTTGTCATTTTTATTTATATATACTGGTGTCTTTCTCTGACAGAGTCCCTCTCTGTATATCGCTGTCTCTCACACACAGTCATTTGCTGCAAAGTGTTGTGCTGGTGCAGGTGATGAGCTGTACAGCAGCTGAACAAAGAACGAGACGGAAGAGAAGGATAAGGATGAGTGTGTGGAGTGGGGGTGTGAAATGCAGGGCTGCTGGTGTGTATGAGGAGAGAAAGTGTGACTCACACACACCACTGCTTTCTGAGAATGCCTGGCACGACACACTGAATAAGAACGCATGTTAATTTTACAGGAAGCTCTTTTCTTCTTGAGTCCAACTTACTGACACATGCCATAGACATTAGTCCCAAATAAATGTGTGTGTGATAGCTTCTCCAGCACATCCCACAGATACTCAATCAGACAAGCAAATTTGAGGTTGTCAAGTCTGTTTCTCATGATCCTCAAACTATTCCTAAACTATGTATTTAATGTGAAAAATGACCATGCTGAAACAGGCACCAGACACTGGAATATAGTTGCCATGGCATGAGGAAATGTACTAGGTCCACAACAATGTTTAGATAGGGTGTACATGACAAAGAAACAGCCACATCATTGCTGGAAACAAAGTTTCCCAGTAGAATGCTGCCCAGAGCATCACACTCCCTTACGGTTCTTCCTACAGTACACCCTGGTGCTGTCTCTACACCACAAAAGATTCAAATATACACCAGGCTGACCATATGATGGGGAAAAGCAACTCATCTACAAAAATTTGTTTGGTATTTTTTAGCTATTTTTAATATTAACATCAAGATTTTCATTTTGTTGCAAATGCATTTCAGTTCCAAATATCGATTACCAGCCTCCTTGATTACTAATAACCGGAGTTAGGGTGGCAAATTTTGCCAGCTTTGTCAGGTATATACCCGCTTAAATATTGAGCCAGGCCTTTTTCTCAATTAATATGTTTTTTTCCAAACATCATCACTACTACTACTGCTACTAATAATAAGAATAAAAAAAATAAGTTTAAATCCCCTCACTCCTTGTTCGTCCCTCTTTCCTTTCCGCTCTTCTCTTTATTTCTCACTTACTACCTCTCTCCATCCCTTCTTTCTCTCACTCTATTCATCTTTCCCCCTTGATTTCTCCCTCTGTGTCTTTCTGGTGTGTCTCTTGTTCTCTCTTTTTCTCCCTCTCTGACCATCCCTCTTCCCTCCCCTGACCTTTCTTTCCCTCTTTCCTGCATTGTTGGAGAAGGTCCTGTGTGTGACCTGTCCTGGGACTCAAACTTATCATGTCCTGCTGGCTCCTGACACTTACCCCACATTTTGCCTCTCCTGGACACTGCTGACCTCTACTGGCCGCTCAGTGCACCTGCAACATCCTGCTCTGTTCTCCAGGACCACCAACCTGCCCTAAGGATATCCAGCTCAAACTTGTTGTGAAGGGCCATGTGTACCCTGGACCCTGCTGCCATCATTATGATTATGTGAGACAAGAAGACTGATGAGGATGTACAAAAAGTGCGAAATAACACATAAGCAGCACTGTACCATTCTCACAGTTAAGAGAATGCACTTTACTAAAAATCTGCCTGATTTGGAGTAACACACTAATTTGAAAATGTTTTTTTTGTAAAAGTCATAGCATGTTTTGATCTTTTTAGCTCACACTGCATTGTGCTGGACTGAAAAATTACATTACTAAAAGTGTTCTTTTCCCAAGTTAAGTGACTGTTCTGAAATACATTTATGGCATTTAGCTTTAATCCAAAGTGACTACCATTCCCTAAATAAAGGTGAGAGTCTCTCTGGTGCTACTTCAGCTTAAGGGTCTTGCTCAGGAACCCAGTGGTGGTGCTGAAGGTAGGATTCAAACAAATGACCTCTTGGACCAGAGGCAAGTATCTTACACATTAGGACACCAACACCCCATGAACACACCTCAGCACAACATACTTCCTCTGCATTGAACACAGTGCCTAGGGATCAGAGTGTGGGAATCCTGTGCCACTGTTGCCATCTACTGGAACAATTCAGAACTTCAAATCAAGACGCTGAGAGGACTGAAGAGAGTAGACAGGAATACAGGGAGATGCAGCATGTGGTGAAGGTTGAGGTGGCAAAGGC
>JBBKCR010000016.1:14120963-14135117 GCA_037577295.1 Ladigesia roloffi
AGGATGAAGAGGGGAAAGGCAGTTGGCCCTGATGACATACCTGTGGAGGTATGGAAGTGTCTAGGAGAGGTGGCAGTGGAGTTTTTGACTAGGTTGTTCAAGATCTTGACGAGTGAGAATATGCCTGAGGAATGGAGGAAAAGTGTTCTGGTGCCAATTTTTAAGAACAAGGGAGACAAACAGGATTGTGGCAACTACAGAGGTATAGAGCTAATGAGTCACACGATGAAGCTTTGGGAAAGAGTGGTGAAAGCTAGACTTAGGTCAGAAGTGAGCATTTGTGAGCAGTAGTGAGACCAGCGATGTTGTATGGTTTGGAGACAGTGGCGATGAGGAAAACTGGAGGTGGCAGAGCTCAAGATGTTGAGTTTCTCTTTGGGAGTGACGAGGATAAGTATTATCAGGAATGAGTTCATCAGAGGGACAGTTCATGTTATATGTTTTGGAGATAAAGTCAAAGAGGCTAGACTGAGATGGATCGGTCGAGAGCAGAAACACTGTGTTTGATTAAATGTTCATTCATTAGAGCAAAATGTATCGAACAGTGGGATTAGAGAGTGAATAAAGTACTCAAATGTTATCCAATATCATGCTATAAGTGAGACGTTGGAGGTAATATTTTGTTTTGCTTTCAGTTTTATTGCGCAATACTGATCAAGGACTTCTTCTCCTGTATCTCCCTCTAAACGAGCCTGATGTGTCTCCGCAGACTGGATCGCAGGGAAAGAGAGCACAGTGTCTCTATCTGAAGATAGTGTGCTTGCTGTCATTTTATGTTTTATTAAGTGGTCTATGTGGTTTATGTTGTTTTGCTGTAAATGGAGCCTGCTGCACGAATCTGTCCAAGTTCAGTGAAGTGTCTTTGGCACTAATCACAAAGCTAATCGTGTAAATACAGTACGAATCACTGTAAAAGTGTCAGTGTCAGAGTCATGCGAGAATTACTTTTAGTAATACATTTCATGTCCACATAAAAAGCTATAACCACAGAGCGTACATGGTCAAATCTATCTGATGATATGCTCTATATAAACCATCTCAAAAGTAACATTCAGAATGCATGTTTAGTATTAAAGAAAGATGAGCCGAGGTAGATTGGAATTGTCATTAACTTTAACTCAGAAGCACAAGGGGATGAGCTAGGTCCAAAACAACTTTGGAAAACAAATTTTCCTAAATATTTTTTAAGGTCCTCTTCTCGGTTCTTTGGCCGTTTGAGGGAAGACAGTTTGAGTTGTGGGAAATGCGAATTTTACTTGAGTTTTACTCCTGATATATCCTGAAGTCTGAATTATCGCCAGGTATTCAGTTTAAAGATTTGTTTTGTGGGGTCAGTAGGTTTCTCTGGTTTATCTGTTGGTGTTTTAGCAGACATCGATTTTCTCCTTGCGAGAAAAATAAGCTAAAGACGACTCGAATATTATTGATTGCTAATTGACTGGTCAGCGCATTCAGCATGCATTCTTTTCTCAAAGGAGAAAAGTGGACTCGGGTAAATCAGGATTCACTTACCTTCCCACTAAATTCTATGGAAGTATAAAATTCACAAATATTTTCAGCGCTGGGAAAATTATCTGCTTTTATGAAGTTACTTTTTACAAAAAGAATAATTAAAAATGGTAAAATCGCACATGTTGCTCCCGTGATTAGAACCAAAACTGCACACTTAACCATAAGAAGAAAATACAAACCAAAACAAACGATAAAAGCTAGTCCCATAATCGGGAGTTCTTAGTCCCACAAAAGGTAGAAGCAGCTATAAAATAATAGAATAAAAACTATACAACCCAAAATTTTAGTACATATGTATATGCTGAGCTGCATTCTTCATTTCCAACTGTACAGGTGTATTAGCTAATGTGTCATTTAATATATACTATATATATATTTATAGTATAAACTCCTCCCTCAGCCTCACACTAGCACAATACTCTTTGCAATATCCGGCTGCTGCTACTTTCTCATTATTGGTTTTAATAACTATAGTTTAATAACTATAGTTTACTGTGATAAGCAACATTCTATGTGCACTACTATGCAATGTTCTCACCGGGTCTCAAATATCATTAATAATAGGCTACTCTACTCTATATGGAGTTTATTAGTGAATCCCAATCACAAATTATTTGCAATATCAATACTGCAATACTGTTGTTATTAATGGCATTTATAATGTGACGTGCAATATCTCTATTTCTATACATTTTATATTTTTTCTTTCTGCAAATGTATATTTTTATTTTATTAATATCATATTTTATATATTTTATATTTCTGGATTTTGTTTTAGACTTTATTTAGACTTGTATCAGATTTATTTATTTATTTAGACTTGTATTAGACTTTATTTATTTATTCTAGTATATTACTTTATCTTATTCTTTTCTTTTTTCTTTTTTCTTATTTTGTTGTCCTGTGTCTGTGTGTTTTTTTCCTCCGGGATAAAGTTTTCTGATTTTGATTCAGTTACACTTATTAATTTTGACTCAGATACAAGCAAGTTTCTTTTTGATTGGAAACGACACAGGCTTCTCCCAGAAAATCCTAATGCGATATATAAGAGGGGGGTGTCCGAATACCGTATTGGTAAAAAACACATTTTTGTACTTTCCGAATATATATATTGCACTTTTCTGAAAATGCATAAAGTACCTTGAAAGTGGTCGGAACTACTACCAGTCAAGTGGGGAACGTATCTTTCTCCGGAGCAATAACAGAGTAGCACAGCCTGGGCACGTATATCCGGCCAGCTCAGCGACGTAGTGTTGGAAAAAGAGAGAGAAACTCCTGGAGAAGCACAGAAAACACATAGAGACTCAGAGAAGATGGTGCTGCTGACTATGATCGCCCGTCTGGCGGATGGGCTGCCGCTTGCCGCGTCCATGCAGGAGGACGAGCAGGTCTCTGTTCTGTATTTTATTCGGTTTGTGTGTTGATCTGACGTGGCTGAGCTAGTTACTTCATTGCGCTGAATTACAGAAACATTTCACGTTGGCGTCGTTTTGTTTTATAAACGCATTTCTATATTTATTTGCCTCACTCTATTTTTCAGTGCAAACAGTGCCTTTCGGTCCCTGGGTTTAGCTTCAAGGGAGGCTGAATATTTCACTGTTCAGTGGACCATACTCCACCGCTCCTTACAGATTTCATTCATTCATCTGAATGCCTTTAGTCTCCGTTGTGTGTATTGTTTGTATGTTCTTGCTTTTTTAAACACACTGTCATTTTGGCAGGACCCTGTTTTGTTTTTAGATAGATATACGAGTCTATGATCTATGAACCTGTGATGTCATAAAGTGACAGGGCCTGTTATGTCGCAAGACGTGTCATACTAAGCTGCATCACTCATGTCCATCTGTACAGCTGTATTAGGTAATGTGTCATTTTTAATAACCCTACATCCAGCTGGTGGCCTAGTGGTTAGGGAGTTATCAGAAGGCTGTGGGTCTGAATCCCAGAACTGCTAGATACACCACTGAGGTACTCTTGAGCAAGGTACCGTCACTGCTCCCCAGGTGCTGTGCAGCCCACTTCTTCATTTGGTAAATGGGTTCAGTGCATAGTAAAAATGTCACACTTTTCACACTGTGTGCTGTTCTGTCATGTGTTCAAATGTGACTATGAGGTGGCACTTTACTTTCTTTGCAAAGTCCTCTTTCTTACAACCCATTCCTTCTTTAGATGCCTGAATAATTTTAAAGGGTTTATCAGGCCCTAGCACATGTACAGTTGGGGCCTTGAGCCCTTTTTTGTACAGTTGGGGCCTTGACCGCTTTTTTGGAGCCTTGTATCCTCATTGCATTGTTGTTAAACAGTTTTATATTGCATTTGCTGTTCTTCAAGATCTGCTTTGGCAAAGCAGGGTCACATTGGTGTCGCTCTGAGGATAGAGCTTTTGCTGTTTTTTCTTCCCAAGAGCTTCTTAGCTTTTGATTACCCCATCAGATGCAATACTGTGGCAGCTGCTGGACTTGTGGTTTGGGGGTTTCCCCTGTAAACAGAAGGTTTGGTTTAGAATTGTAGTGGCACCACTGAAGTACAGATGCACAGAACAATTTCATGGTGTTCGCACTGTGGTGCTGTGGTGTGTGCATTTTTGACAAATGAATACTTTAGACCACACACCCCTAGCCAACTGTGACCGATCACAGATGCAAGCATCATCACAGTGTCATTTTAGTAAATGCACGGTTTAGTAAATGAAGGGTCAGTCTGGGATTCTTGGATACCTCCAACTCAACTTGAGAGCTTTCACTGAATTGTTCACCACAATTAGAGCAACAGATAACCTGTAATATAACTATTTAATTGCCTGCTCTGGCAAAAGCATAATACGTCAATCTGCCGAAAGGGTTATACCTATAAGACTCCTTGATCAAGACTCAGCATTGTGTTTGGCCTTTTTTAGCTTCTTGAAACCCCACTATCATCATCATCATCCCTGTGCATGAGCCTGATCAAGCTGCTTCTGCTGAAAGCTTTTGTAGTTTAAGCTAAGAGCTAATTGGTTTTAATATTTTTCCCTTCCCTCCTGTTGTCTCTGTCTTGCGGCCGTGAAGGGAAATGAGAAGGTTTGTTTTCTCTAAGCTCTTATTCATGCTATAAAAGATAACTTGGTTTCAATTCACATGTAGTGAAGAGCACTGAGTTGGTTATCACTGTGTTTCTGGGTTTGTTTGCTCTCTTCTGTGTCTCTCATAACGATCTGATTTGTGTTCAGATGGGCCGGGACCTGCAGCAGTATCAGAGCCAGGCCAAACAACTGTTCCGGAAACTGAACGAACAGAGTCCCACCCGCTGCACCTTGGAGGCTGGTTCTGTGGCTTTCCAGTGAGTATGAATAGTTTGTAATGTAATTTCAGGGGAATTTAGTTCTCTCAACTCTGGAGATACAAGAAAACGCCATGAACAATGTTTCACCGGTGTATTGCTAAAATCCAAGGCAGGAATCATGTTTAACAGATTTTCAGCTGAAATTCATATCATGAATTTTGCTTCACTGAATGATGATTTATTTTCCACCCCATATCTAATTCACTCAGTTAATGCATGAAAATAAAGTTTTGGTGTTAGTTTCAGCAGAGTTTGTTGTTAAATCAGCAGTAAAAAAGATGCTCATCCTGTATTGCTCTGTTCATAGTAATGTTGGATAGCAAAACTGACATGATTTGTCAAAAAAAAGTCCAGCTCACTGACCAATAAAATGTCATGAAATACTCCCCTGAAATGAGCTGCAAAACAGTAGCTTTGTATGGTCTCAGGTAAACTTAAAGTTGTTTGATTTCATGGTCATCAAATGAGTACAATCCATTATTCAATAACCGTAAGACCACCATTATAATAAGAAGTGCAACATTTTGGAGTGCCAAGACTTCAGGCACTTCTGACCACTGATCAGTGAGGCCCCCTTTATAAACTTTTGATCTCATTAACAACTATTGTTTAGCTATTATCAGTATATTGCCCTGCCCTAGCACCTACTTGAGATTGTTTTGCTCATGAAGAATTGGGCTGTATTTATAGAGGAAATGCAACTGTCAAATAAAAGATCTACATTTAAGTAGAATTAAGTAATGTGACTGGTTTCTGTACGACTATGAAGCATGACCGATAGCATGTGGACTGATGATGAAATCCAAATATACCTTTAAAAATGCTACCCAGCGTTTACCTTTACCCTTTAATTTTATTATGTATTAAGAATATTTGG
Source organism: Ladigesia roloffi (assembly GCA_037577295.1). Taxonomy (NCBI): domain Eukaryota; kingdom Metazoa; phylum Chordata; class Actinopteri; order Characiformes; family Alestidae; genus Ladigesia; species Ladigesia roloffi. Next base: position 14,126,674 of record JBBKCR010000016.1, read on the forward strand.
TTAATACAATGTTTGTTCCCAATATATGGATGCCCCTGGGTCTGCTTGCATTTAATTTGACAGCTGGGGATAGAGCTGACTGACAACTAATTTGATCTAATATGGTGTAATATTATGTAATCTTATGTGGCCTATTGTGTTTACAAAGTTATGTCATAGAGAAAGGGGTGTGCTATCTGGTGCTGTGTGAGGCGGGGTTCCCCAAAAAGCTTGCCTTTGCCTACTTGGAAGACCTACAAGCAGAATTCCACGAACAACACGGGAAGAAAGTGCCCACTGTGTCTAGACCATACTCCTTCATAGAGTTTGGTATGAGCTTTTCTTTTCTTGTCTATTTTTCATATCTATATGAATGAATAAACACACACTGCTATGAGGGCCTGCATCGATCTGTGATCCTTAAGCAGGCCTTTGCACTGAACATAAACCCTCTCTGCGTTTTTGCAGATACATACATTCAGAAAACAAAGAAGTCTTACATTGACAGCCGAGCACGCAGGAACCTGGGCAGCATCAACACAGAGCTGCAGGACGTGCAGAGGATCATGGTGGCCAACATCGAGGAGGTGCTGCAGAGAGGAGAGGCTTTGTCTGGTAAATAATAAATAATTCCTGGTTCATTTACATTTTTTCAATGATTATCTGACTTTTTTCAGATATACATTTATTGCTACATGCTTTTGTTTATTGTTAATTGCTATATATACATGAAGTTTTAACCTTTGTTTCTTACATATTTATTTAAATAAATGTTGTTAAATGTGCCCATTGGTCAGCCATGAGATGGTTATCATGTAATTTACATTCAATTCAAGAGAACCTGGAAGAGGATAAAGTAAGGTAATTAAAATATACAGAATAAGTTTATATATAAAAAAACATTACAATTAGATTTATTTTCTGTATTCTGTATTCTTATTTCTTTACTTAATTTGTACTTTTACTATCATCAGTAACACAACATGGTAATGCAAACCTCGGGTGCACAAATGAGTCGACATATGTATTTTGGCAGCCTCCCTGCCAACCACAGTGAATCCCAGACTTTTGGCAAAATCAGAATTCACTCAACCTTTAAAAACTTCTGAATACGGACTACAGACTTGGTAAAAGTGTTTAGTGCCATCTTGTGGTCTTATGAAGCAACAGATTTAGACGTACCATTAATCTACTAGTGGACTTATTACACATTAAAACGTGGATAATTACATAATAAAAGTGAGTGAACAGTAAAACATTTAATGTGATTCAAACATTTTGTTTGCTCAGAACATTAACAGAGTTTATTGTGTATCATTTTTGTTTGCTACACCTGAAGCTTTAGACTCAAAAGCCAGCAACCTGTCCAGTCTGTCTAAGAAGTACCGCAGCGACGCCAAATATCTGAACACACGCTCCACCTACGCCAAGCTGGCAGCTGGTGGCGTCTTCTTCATCATGCTCATCGTCTACATACGCTTCTGGTGGCTGTGAGGGAAAGGAGAAAGAGGGGACGAGGGGAGACGCTGCAGACCTGAGAAAGACGCAAAGAAATTTAATACACCCATCTTGGTCTGCATGACACACTCCTCCCTTCCTTCAAAGACTGTTTAATCCGGCACTTTCTCACCCCATGGTCCGTAGAGTAAACTACGAGATTACGGGACAGTTTCCTGGACATGTCTTAAGCCTAGATTTGGGCAAAACTGTAATGTTGGTGGTTGACTCAATGAAAAACCTTTTAGTCTAGATTTAGGATTAACCACAGTCTGGGAAACTGGCCCTACATGATTTATTAATGTTCAGTGTTTTATTTACAAATGTGTTCTGTATTTTCTCTTACTGAGTTAGTGAGTGAGTGTATGGAACTCTTTGTTTGATGGTGAGAAAAAGAGAGATTTCTTTTCTTTCTGTGTCTTCGCACATATGTTTAAGGAATCCGCCCAGTCATCGTAACCTGAATCTGGCCTACAGCAGCTTTTGCAACTTTGACATTTAGCAGTGTTTCCATCTCAGAGGGACTGAGAGATGAAGTCACTGGGAGGTTTCATCAGGAAATAGTCTTACTCTCTTTGCTCAGAGCGAGTTACACAATTGAAAACCCATTCCACTACCCTTTCACTCACTCACTCACTTACTTGCTCGCTGGTTCTCTGAATAGAGTGATTATCTGTTTGGCCATTTGTTTGGCAGTGAAATATCCAGTCACGCTCACAGTTCCAAATGTCATCAGTCTGAGGAAAAAAAAACTATCTTGGCTTACCGTTCATTGCCTTTGGTGACAATAAAGCGGTTTTGAAGTTTGAAGTCTGTTGTTTGGCTTTTATTTCTAATCTGATTAATTGGCAAATTTCCTAAAGAAATGACCCCGTATAGTCACGCGTGAACACTCCACACAATGGCACACAGTGTGAACAGAGTGAAATTTCCTCTCCATTTAACCCAATCATTAAGTGAAGCAATGCGCCGCACCAATAGGGGGTGCCCAAGGAGCAGTGTGTGAGGACGGTCTCTTGCTCAAGGGTACTTAGTGTTGCCAATAGCATTCCTGGGATTTGAACCCCATGACCTGATCGCAGGGGCAGCATCCTAAAAACTACATAAGTTGCCATTGTAAAGTTTTCATGACCAACATGTAGATACCAATTCAAAGGTTTGAACATTTATGTCACATTCTTTTTCGTTCCTATTTCATTTAGTTATTTTATATTACTATTACTTTTAATATTAAATACATATTAAGAAAACATCACAAATATGTTTTTATTGGAGAATGGCAAAAAAAGATTTGTTATAGGAATACCTACAAACATGCATATTGATATCAAATGTATTCGAGGTGAACTAGTTTTGTTAAATTCGCAGTGCCACAATAAGCCACCAGTAGGCGTAACTAAATGAGGCCTTGCTCTGAGCTCAACACAAGCCAGGACGGAAAAGCATTCGCAGACATGGACTGCTTGTGATTAATTACAAAGGAAGCTCTTCACTTCTTTTCTAGCTCTGAGAGCGCAGGAAGTGGGCAAAAAAAGAAAAAGAAGCAGGCGTGTTGAGTGAAACCGCAGGGCACAGACTCAACTTTTCACCCTCAACTTCTGCAGAAGTACACGCTGGCACTAAACACGTAAGCTTTTTTGTGTCCGCGGCGTGTTAGTATGTGTGTGAGCGAGATCAACAAACAGATTTACCGTCAGTGACATTACTGGGTCACCAGAGGCTGTCGCGTGCCACTTCTCTAGGGACAGTGCATCTCCAGGCTGGATATTTTTTTCGGTTCTCCACTCTCCAGTCCTTTTCTCAAAGAACTGCAGCTTTAGGAAGAAAAAGTAAAAGATAATACTTTGCGTCCGGAGGCTGGTCGTTTGGGTGATAAGGATTGGTTAAGGTGGAGCACAGCCTCATTTACTCTCAAGATAGACATGAAACCCCCCCGCGAAGAGAAGAACTCATTCTTGTGTGTGTTGTCTGTATTGGGGGTTTCTCTTCCCTTTTCCTCATAATCACAGTGGGTCATTCACTTACTCGTGTAAAATGTGGTGGTGTGTCATAATTCACAAAGCCTTTTCACACAATCTTTTGTGTAGTTTTTTTCAAGATTATCATGTTGTATAAGAGTAACACTGTAAAACACAATGTACTTAAAATGTGCTTAACTCTACCTTAATTTACCCCTGAAAATATGCAAAAAAACACCTTATTTTGAATTAAGTGGCCATTCACTGGTAAACTGATTGCTTAAATTTACCTTAAAAATTGATTTAAGGTATGAGTGGGAAACCCCTTAATCCTAAACATAAGACAATTTATTCTATAAGTTCGGTTATTTAAGGGGCACATTTGAAAAAGTAAGGGAATAATTCATTAGTTTTGCAGCTTAATCAGCCTTAATCTGTGCACTTTTCCCCTTAAATTGCCTTAATTTCCTGGAAATTAAGGTAAAAAATAAGGACAATTTAGGGGGTAGAATTAAGGGGTTTGGTTTTGTAGTGTAAGTAAGAGCCTCTATTTTTTGGATAGGCTATGCACTAGATGTTGGAATATTTATGTGAGTAGTTGAGTGCAGTAGTCAGACAATGGATGATTAGCACTGGATCAACTCTCCAACTCATCCTAAGGTTACTGGATGGTGCTTTTCATACTCCTCTAGCCAACTTACACCACTGGGCATGGTGACGACACAGGGCTGCTGCAAAGCACCCCATTCTGTTGCCAATGGGTTTAGCTTGTCTATGAAATTTATACAAGCTGTGTGACCAAACTGTCATCGGTGTGCTTTAAAGTCTCTGAATTCCTTAGTTAGAGGACTTCTGCACTCTGGTCTATAGCAACCTTGTTTTTAGTACTGACTGAACCTTTGCAGCCTGAGGATTAAAAACAGAACTGTGAAATCATTTTGTTTCAGTGTCTTGAATAAAACTACAGGATGTGCCGCTTATCTGTGCACAAAGGTGCCACCTCGGTTTTTTTTCTCCCTTCTCTCTCACTCTCTGTTTCACATAATTGCCAGATTACTAAGAAGTTCTCTCCTTGCAAACTAACATTATAGCTTTTATATACCAAGCTTCATTATTTAAATTCATAATTTATCTACATATGTAAAAAAAAAACAACAAAAAACAGACATACTACTTGCAAAAGTGTTCAATTTAGTGCATGGTAGGACCATATTCTGTTGCATTCACAGTTTTAAGGCTGCCAGGTTTGCTTACAGTTTGGGAGTGACTTTTACTCACTTATTTTGGCAAATGTGCTGCAGGGTATTCAGGCTAGTTAGAAGATACTTGTGGAGTGCAGTTTTAAGTATTAGCTACTGCATTTTCTTAAATGAATTGAGATCTGGACTTTTACTTGTTCACTGTGAAACATTCACCTTTTCGTTTTTCAAGCTGTGTTGCTGTGGCCTTGAGAACATCCCACTGCCAAGTCAGTGGTGTGTTGAGAATGATTCATGACCCAAATAATTCCTGCTCATGAGTGGTCCTATGGGGGTCCTAACTATCGGAAAATGGCCAACAAATCATTTAGATAAACAGATGGACTCAGCTCTGTAACTGTAATCTACTAAATTCACCTAGACGGTCAGTAGAGCTCATCGAATGCACAATGAGTGAAGATACAAATTTGAAGAGACTATTGAAGTAGCTTGTTTGTGTATAAGTGTAAAATTAAGCCAAAATTTATTTAGATACAGCCTGTGTGGAAAATTGCCCTAGAGTGAGAAAGATACCACAAGTTTGGGTAGCAAAACAATAGGGTTAAGATTATTTAGGATTAGGGAGAAAGATGAAAGCTTTTTCTTTTTCAGCTTGTATGTGCCCTGCTTGATGAATTTCAGTGACTATAAGTGGGACACAATCAGTTACAGACCCACATCAATTACCTGACTGGTCACCATTCAACTCGTTTATGTAAAGGTCATCCGTCACCAGACAGCAGAGTGAGCAGAGAGAGTGAGCTCTTTGATGGAAATTATCTGGGAAAGGCTCATTAATTGGCATGACACTATAATGTACATCATAGCTATGCTGCCTAAACTTTCAGCACTCCTTACCAAGAAAACCTTCCCAGTCTGTTTGTTTCCAACTTTGTGGTGATCACTTTGAGCAAGGCCCTTTTTTAGCATGAAATAGGCTGTTTTTTGTTACTGTGCCTTCAGGACGTATGTGTAAAGGAGCACTGCTCTGGGCGGCCGCCTTGCATTGTTTAATTTAACTATTCAAAAAGCAGCCTGGACAGAAACTTATCTTATAACTTTTTAATGAACTGCCAGAGCTATACTACTGTAGGCCAAATAGGCGGCTGTGTTACAAAACCACTACCTACAAAATGGACAGTTTATGAACGGAAGGGAATAAATGATTTAAAACTTTTTATACATTACATAATTTACATAACACATTCTCTCCTGTTCAAAAATGTAAGGAAACTTGGATTTTTGCCATTTAGGGACTCTGTAATACAATATGTGTTCCAATATCATGCAAATTGTTCTGAAAACAGTATTTTTTAATGCATTAATGTTTGTTTGTGTTTCTTATTTGAATGTAATATAGTGGTTTAGCAGTTTTACAAGCAGAAACAAATGTATTGTCTGGAACAATTGTTTTAGACAGTTTGGTATGGTTTGCACAGTGATATATAAGCTCCCCTTCCCTATTTCTCCTCCTCTCTCTCTCCCACTCTCTGTCCCTCTTTCTCCCTCTCTCATGTCATACAAGTAAAATAATACAAAATAATATACAAATGCTCCTCTTCCCCTCCTCTCCTCTTTCTATCCTCTCTTCTATCCTTCTCTACCTTTCTTGCTCCCTGTTGTTTCTTTTGTCTTTGGACCCTTTCTTTCTCTTTCTTTCTTTATCTCTCAATCTCTCTCTCTCTCTCTTTCTCCTTCTCTCTCTTTCTCCCCTACAGAATCTGCACTGGAGCTGTGCTAACTGAACTCTTTCAGCAAAGTTCAAACGCCACAAACTACAATGTCTCTATTTTTATGACGGAGCTCTGCATGCTTCCTGTAGGGCTACATGTATAGGTGTGTGTGTGTGTGTGTGTAGTGACTTTTTGCTGTGCTTGACCCTTGATCATACCAAATATTTTAATCCAATCAGCTTCGTTTTCACATGACTGTCATGCACTCCCTGCTGCCACACACACACACACACAGAGGAACAGAGCGGCGGCTAGTCAGGACATAGAAAGAGAGAGAGAGAGTAAACTTCATAATTCACCAGTGTTACTAAGACTACAAAGAAACCATTAATATATTTATTTTTCAATAAACAGGTGTGAAAAAAAGAGACACAGTGTTAAAGTGAAAGCGAGGGCCCTGAATTAAAACCTTTTAATGTAAAAGAAGGTTTTATTCATATATAATTTTATATATAATCTTTATTTCACCAAACCTAGGCATGTCTAGATATAAGCCTCCAAAGGCCACAAACTACTCCTGTGTAGAAAGACCCAGAACTCACCACATAAGTCATGGAAATCATAATAAAAACTGGCCACATAAGTACACTGCACTCATGGAAATCAACCCATAGTGAACACCTGATGGTCCAAACTTTATTTGTTTTTGTTTTTTTTTGCAAAGAACCCACACAGATATGGGGTTCCTCTTTGACCTTGCTGATGATATTGACTCTTACTCTCCCTCCCTCCCTCTTGTCTCTCACGCTCCATCTCTCCATCCCAGCTGTGATGCTGTGGACATGGTCATAAAAGTGATGGGCAGAAGAGGAAGTTCAGAGGGAGTATGTGAGTTATTGCCCCCAATGCACACACTGGGGCCTGGGAACTGCCCTTGCTTTCATTCATCTGCCCCAGGTCCACCTTACATACACACACACACACACACACACCTCATGCTGTTATTTTATCCTCTAACCTGTACATGTCAGAGAGGAGCGCTAATGTAGGCAGCCCAATATCTATATATCATTCTCACATAGGAGGTAAACACTGTTTTTAAAACAAAATTTTACTACACCTTGTTTTACTGCACACTGTATAATGGATTGCACACATTTTGAGCACTGCAAGCAGCAGCACAAGTAGCAGGAAATGTGCTACTGGTTAAAATTAATGTGAAAAATAGACAGTGATAGTTTTTAACACAGAACTATGGGCGCCGTTCGTAAAAAAAGTTTCACAAATTTAGAGGTGTCATTTTTTTCATTTTTTAGCACAATTTTCACACATTTAAAGCTAAATGTGTTTAAAAAACAGTGTTAGGTATCGGTCCATTTTCTTGCTGCTTCATTGTTAAATGTTAAATCTAAATCCATCCATCCATTTTCTACCCCTTTATCCCGCACTCTGTGTCAGGGGGGGAATGGAGCCTATCCCAGTTACTACGGACGAAGGCTGGGTACACCCTGGACAGTCGCCGTTAAATCGAAATGTTAAACCTAAATCTAAATGTTAAATGTTAAATTGAATTGTTAAAGATTTAGATTTAAATTTAACATTTTGATTTAACATTTAACATTTACATTTAACATTTACATTTAACATTTAACATTTACATTTAACATTTAACATTTAACATTTAGATTTAGATTTAACATTTATATTTAGATTTAACATTTAACATTTACATTTAACATTTAACGTTTAGATTTAGATTTAACATTTAGATTTAACATTTAACAATGAAGCTGTTTAAAACACTTTTTTAAAACACATTAAGCTCTAAATGTGTAAAAATTGTGTGAAGATTGTGCTAAATGATGAAAAAAATTACACCTCTAAATTTGTGAAGCTGTTTTTACAAACGGCACCCCATACAGAACAATAGTGTGGGTAGTAAGTGATCATTAAACAGTTCAGCATCTGCACAGTCTTTTTGCAGCTCTGTTCAGATTTAACCCTTCATTCAGATGCAAATGAACCCAGATAGCAACTGGACGCTGTAACGGAACAGGGCCGCAACCGCTAAACGATAGAGCCGGGTCTGGCCCGCATCC
>JBBKCR010000016.1:14135217-14158216 GCA_037577295.1 Ladigesia roloffi
GAAAGTCCTAGATCACATATTTGTACATGGTGTTTGTGTGTGTGTGTGTGTGTGTGTGTGTGTGTGTGTGTGTCTGTGTGTGTTTGTGTGTTGTATAAACATTTCCTAAAGAACTGACTTATAGAAATAGCACCATTATTGGAAGAAAGGTTGCAAAATTATTGTTAGCAGTATCTTGCTCAGTGAACATGAATGTTTTGTGTTGCAGTTTTTTGTTTTATATATTTATTTTTTAAATATATATTTTGTTTAATGCTGTGTCTTGACTCCATGTTTTTATGACTTTTTTGAAGTTATAAAACATTCAAATATAAAATATAAGTTAATAGAGATCACCTCTAAAACTAGGTACACATTTAGAACTATATTGTACATTAGAGCTTTGCATCTGTATTGTTTGTTCACTGTGGAACAAAAATGCATATATGCACTTCATTTTGTCTCATAACTGTAATTTACTTTAATAGTCATTTAGTATATTCCCATTTGTGGGACTAATAAAAGGTTATCTTACATTAGCACATTTAGTAAAAGCTTGTAACAGGAAAAGAACAGTTTATATACACTTCTCCCTTTCTCTCCCTCTCTCTCTCTCTGTGTCTATCTCTTTACCCTGTTAATTTCCTCTTCATATATAGGTTGGTTACTGCAGCTTCCTTATTTTCCCACGCTATTGGAGCTTTAGATGCTGGGTAAGTGATGCTTTAGGGGGGTGGCAATTACTCTGCAATGCCATCCAGCCTCAGTATATCACAACTTTATCTGGACCATGACACCAGCACCAGTGGGATAAATCTCCACACAGACAGGCAGGCAGGCAGGTCACCCCGAGCTGTCACTGCAGCCTGTTCACAGCACTTGGTCTGTCATGGCTAGATGCAGTTACACGGCCTTTCCCAGGCTGACCTCACTGACCACCTCAGCACAAGGGGTCTCATATTAAAACCCTGCAATTAATACAGCATCAGCAAGGAGCGTCAAATTAACCACACTGTTCAAAACCTCTGTAACACTTTTATATGATGAACTATTTGTTACCACTGGGTGTGTAAATTCTCAATTTTTACAAATTTGCCATTAAAGCTTATGAAAATTAATGAATGGCTTGCATGTGTCACAATTTAGTGTTAATTAATAATAGTAGTGACCAAACTTTATATAATCATGTGATTTAGTTTTCAGCAGAGGTGGGTGGATAAGCTGAAATGCATTTTCCGGGAACAGTTTTTTTTACTTTGGTGAATGCATGACTCAAATTGAAGCAAAGTAACTTTCCATTAAATAATTCAAGTGCAAAAATATGAGATCCACATACAGTCCCAGTGTTGTAGAACTGCAGGTTAACTTCTTAGTACGTTCAGCAAGTTTCAGCACCGCAACACAAGTTTGGTAGACTCTGGTAAATCAGATCCCTATTATAGTCACCTCACATTACGGGTACATTAAATATGAGTGAAATTCTTGTAAACATCTCAAGCAATAGAAATGAAGAATAAATATGCACAGAAATACATATGCCAGTTTTATTTGTCACATGCATAGCCATACAAGTACAACACACAGTGAAATGATTGATCTGCATTTAACCCATTCACTAAGTGAAGCAGGGAGCTGCTGACAATGAGGCATTTATATATAAATATACATCTTTGCATATCCCCAGTATGTGTCCAATATGTGCAGTAAGGATTGCAAGTGACAGAAGGGTGTCTAAGAAATGTCAGTGCTCAAAGTTCAGCATTCTTACAAATCTCTTTTCTCCAGATGGGAGAGAGCAGTATGTTGTGTCAAGTTTATGGCGTCATCAGTGGACCTGTTATGGCGGCATGTGAATTTTAAAGGGTCCAGTGAGTCAGATAGCACAGAGCAGATGAAGTTCCTGACCAGCCTTTCAAAGCAGTTACTTATAATGAGGGTCAGGGGTACCGGTCACCAGTCATTCAGGGATATGATGGTAGAGGATTTGAGTACAGGGGCAAAGGTGGCCAGTTTGAAGCAGACAGGAACCACAGACATGGGGAGGGAGAGGTTAAAGATGTTCATGAACACTCCAGCCAGCTGAGTTGATTAAAGGACCTGGCCGGGGATTCTGTCAGGGCCAGCAGCCTTGCATTCACCTTTAACTATGTACTTTAATTATTGTAATTGCTATAAAGGTCAAATCAGTTGCAAGCTCTTTAGTGTGCGCTGATGTTTATGGCCGTCTTTGAAAAAAGAATCAATACACTGATTCATCAATCAAATTTGATCCAGGGAAACCACCCCCTGTAGTTAGAGAATGAAATTTGCTTTGGATGAAAGCTTCTGCTAAATGCCCCTAAGGTAAGACTGGGAGATGTTTATTTATTCAAACATTTATTTATCGCATTATGCAAACTCAGATATAACATACTATCATCCTAATCATGAATTCCATGACAGTACACTTATCACAGAATATCATGTATTTTAAAGGTATCTGTTAAAAACCTTGTGTCTCATAAAAATACAGTAGAGAGCTTGTTAACAAAAATGAGTGAACAGATATAGTAACATGTAACTTATTTTTATATTTTGATTTAACTGTTTTTAATGCTGTTTCTTCTTAATTGTCTTCCTTTACAATTTGCATATTTTATCATTACTTTATTTCTGCATTTATTTAATTGAATTCAAAAATAATTCCAATGGTTCGAACATTAAACTAATCTAATAATAATAAAACCATTAAATGAGAGAAAAACATGTAACCTTGCCATGAAAAGGACTGCTCCATTAATCTAAGACTAGGCCATGTTTGATTTCATTGGAGATCCTTTCTTCACTGGTCATGAACTTATGTTGTTTCTAGAGATCACTGAAATACTCAAACAAAAACACAGTTTAATGTTTTTTTAAGGGGACCACACTTACTGCAGAGCAGACACGAAGGCACCTCTGCTTTAAAAACATATTTATTGCCGTTCATGTATGTGTGTGCTGTTGTTTAGGAGACGCCACCTTTTTCAGAGCCCTTGATCAGAACTTGTGATGTTTATTCAATTACCAAAATTATTTGTCTCAGGCCTACTTCTGTTTTAAGGTAGCCTCTCTCTTTTTCTCTCTCTTACTTTCTCTAATGCTCTCTTATTTTCTTTTTCTCTCTCTCAGTCTCTTTTTCTCTCTCTCCTACCCCATCTCTCTCCTTCCTCTCTCACACAGACTCACACACAGACATACAGACAAATTTGTGTTTTATTATATTTGTGAGGTCATTCCACTGAGAGGTGAAATACTGCATCTGAGTAATACTACACCTACACCTAAGCCCTAAACTTAACCTCAGTAACCAAAAGCATTTTTGCTCATTGTATTTTTTGTTTCTGAATAAAGTTGTGGTGAAAACAGCACACGCTTTTTTATGAGAACTACCCAAATGCACAGATTTTCCAGGATTCCAATCATTGAGAACCTTTGTTCCCCATAATGTGGAAAATACAATGCACCCCATGCGCATTCACAATTAATTAAAAATCTCTGTTGATCCACAAATTTGATTAAAACTGTGCACCTAATATTAGTGAGTAAATGTCCAGGCAGAAGACTAGATGTAAAAAAGAAGACTACCCCTTTATTTTGTAATGTATGCATTACAGAAATGGGCTGGACTTTTTAACTTTAGAGCTTGCCAGTCTTCCATCTGTTTGTTAACCTAAATGTTCCTTTAGATCAAACACTGAGCGCTCAGATTTGTAAAGAAAAGGACCTAGGAGAGTAGATAAATCAAAGTTTCGGAGAAATGGGTGGGAGGTTTACGGAATAACGTCAACGGGGAAAAAAACAAGAAACCAAAAAAATAAGGTAGGGGTTAATTTTGAGTCATAAGAGGCTCTGAGCTGTCGAAAAAAATAAGTGAAAATTCCTCCGCAGTAGTACGAAAAATCCCCAACGTGTATGAGGTTAAATCGCGACATCGCGACATCTAGGCAGGTTAAGACTTTGTGATATATTTACAGCGTGGTTATTTTGCTCCTCCGAACTATGAAACTCAGTTAAAGTAAAATATTAAGAGGATTTTTGACGAAAGCATCTAGAACTATTTGATTCGCCAGCAACTTGGGCGGAAGAATACCTCAGGGGACGCCCGTGTGTCGGTCGTGGTGGGGAAGAGAGCGAGAGGGAGTTCGGAGAGTCAAGTCTGAACGCGACAGGAGAGACAAACTTCAAATTTATACATTTTTTATGGATTAAAGTGCTCGACGCGGACAATTTAAGACTCTTGAGAGCTTCAGCGTTATTTTAAAATAGTTTTTGTCCCACTGTTTTGAAGGCTGAATTGAGAAAAGCTCCGAGAAAAAGAGGCAGCACGCAGCCTTGAGCTGGCGACTCTGAGTTATATGTGGATTTTACAGAAAATATGGGCGAATTTCCCCGTTCCTCTTCGGGCCAAGTCATCTTCCTCGCACTCGGATGGATTCAGCTTTCATGTGGTGAGTTGTTTAATGAAGACTTTCCTCTTTACAGGTCGCAACAATAGGCTTGCGTGGAGCATCTCTGCTTGTTCGGGCTAGACTCCGGTGGAACTCAGTGTGAAACTACTCTGAAACTTCAATCTCTCCATGCCTGTGCTGCGTAAATACGTGTTCCTTTCTAATCTGAGTTTTTGGTATTTTTTTAATCTGATAAATTATTTTGTCCTATAAAACCTGAAGTGTTGGAAGGATGAAGAGCCTTTTAAACTTTTAGGTGGAAATAATCCGGAGAAAAAAATAATGAGTGAAAGTGCAGTGGAGAGTGTGGATTCCTTTGTGGTTTAACATTTTTAGGTTCGGTGGGTTTGTCTGTGTGTCAGAAGTTTGCTGAGAAGTTTTTTGCACCGCTGCCCAGATGTTGGCCGGAGCAGGCCGTGAGCATGGCTTGTGTGTGTGTGTGTGCGCGCGAGAATGTTTGATGTGTGCGTGGTGTGTTTGGGGACCTATATGAGATGAACTTAAGGAGTGTGTGGGGGATGAGATAAGTGCCTGTTTGTGTGGTAAAGGTTCGTGATAGCGTGAGGGTTCAGACTAGATGCTTGTGTATGTGGGAGAGAGCGAGAGTGTTGTGAAGTATGTGTTAGGGGGTTTAGTGTGTGTGTGAGTGATGCGATTAATTACAGTGGTAATGGTAGGATAGATGAGTGTGAGGATTCAAATTAAAGCCTGTGTATATGTATGTGTGTGTGCGTATATGAGTTGGAACTGAGGAGTGTATGAGGATGAGGTAAGTGCCTGTGCGTTTGGGTTGGTATAATAGTGTGGTGAGGGTTCATGGTAGCGTGTGTGGTTTAGTCTAAATGCTTGTGTATGTGGGAGAGAGAGTTGTGTGACTGTTAGGGGGTTTGGAGTGTGTGTGTGAGGGATCAGATTAATGGTTGGATAGCTGAGTGTGGGCTTTGTGAGAAATTCATAGTAGAAATATTGGGGGGATAAAATTGGTGGTCACAAGTAGTGGGTGAACATATATGTTCACGACTCTTTTCACGACTGATTTGTGATTGTTACTAAATATATTTTTTCTGGCGATTTTATACATTTAATGGGCTGAAAAGTAAGCCAAATTGAAGGTTGGAGTAATGCCAAACAAGTCTGCATGTGTCTGTATGTGAGATTTCATATTAAATGCTGTATGTATGTTGGGGTATTTGCAGGTGTGAGAGACAGAGCGAGGTTGAACACGAGGATGGTTGTGTTTCTGAAGAAAAGTTTGAATGCATTTGAAATGAAGGGCATTTTTTAATCAAAAACAAAGTTTGATTCTGCTTTTTTTCTGTTCCTGAATAGAGAGGTTCTTGTGTTTGTGGTGTATGATGCCTACTTTCCTAGCCTTTTTATCAAGGGAAACTGATGAAGTCTTTCACTGTTAACCCTAATGCTAAAAAATGGGCTTTCTCAGGTGGGCCATGTTATTTTTGTTTGTTTTGCCTGCAGAGTTTCCACTCCCCTGCTGTTTTAATTGTGTTATTCGTCTCATCTCAGCTGGTTTTCCAGCACGAGGAGATTCATAGAGCTTAAAATCATAACAATGAAGCATCCAGTTTAACCTAGATTTTTACTTGGCATGCAAATTTTCATTTGTTGAATTTTTTCCCCCCACAAACATTGCAATACTGATATCTCAGATATATTTCCAATGCATAAGAAAAATCTATGCAGTCACTGTGTTTTACTGTGTGAGCATCCTGCAAAATCACAGCCCAGTGTTTCTGTTAGTGTACTGGTAATGGAAGGTAATTGTGTAAGTGTAATTCATGCTCAATTAAAGAGAAAATAATACAGCTTTTGTGAGTCTGACATAGTAGATTATGTAGGTTGTATGGACAAATTTTAAGTGTATGAAGTAAAATTAAATGTTATGATTGGCATGTATAAGATTACTTATTCAGTCATCAGAATAATCTCTGTAATACTCAGTTATTAATATAAGCGATAGTGGCAGCCTTTATTAGCAGGCAACCCTTTAAAGGGCCTGTATTGTGTAAAAATGATTTTAATTAATTTTAATGTAGTATGTAAACATTACTAAGGTTTCAAAATGTACCATTCACTCCTGAGTCCACGCTGTCCATATACTGATGCCAAGCTGGAAAAAGGGCATGTTTTTGATTATTGCTTATGTGTAAATAGCCCTTCAAATTTACACCGAGCTGCTTTATGAATGAGGTGCAGGATAGGGCAGCCAATCAGAGCCAGTTAAATAATTCAGTCTTTAAGGAAGAAAAGTATAAAAATATAAAATGGGAACATTCATGTTAGCCATGACTACTCTTGGCACAATTGTTCACACAATGTAATCCTCAGCGAACACTTTAAATGCTAGGAAAACATATTACAAAGCATATTGCAATCCTATTGTGATGCAGATAAACTTCAGTAATAGCACTAAGTTGCCATCATGCAGACTCGTTTTTAGAGATACTTCATTGCCATAGTGATGTGGCATGTGACTTCTATCCCATATGCATTAGGGAGACCTGGTGACTGTGGCACAGAAGAGTTTTCACAAAAGAAAACGAGGCAATGACTGGAGGCTTGGCAAGAAGCGACTGGAATGCTGCTGTTGGTGTTTCGCATTCCTCTCTTTCACACACACACACACGCGCACACACGCGCACACACGCTGCTAGGGCTGCACCCTACCCATTGTGCGTCTCAGACAATGTTGCTTCTCTCTCTGCCGGATTGAATGTCGTCCCCAGAGGTGTTTAACTCAATGCACCGTTTCTCCATTTCTTTATCTCTTTCTCTCTTTTTTGCGGCACACGACCACACTCTGCTGACCTTCTTGTGTGGGTCATTACCGGTTGCATGTATTTACTCTGGTCGGACGCCGCTGCGTGTGCAGGGAAAACTTGGCCCATTGTCCTCCCCATAAAACCCCACTCTCTCTGGTGTGAAATGTAATGTCTCCCTAGCAGACTCCCACCACACCGAACACAACGGGTTGCTTGTGGGCTGTCCTACGCTGCAGCATTTCTGACCGTGCTTCCACCCACTGGTGCCCGCAGCACCGGGTTCAGCCACCGGAGCGTAGTCAGCTTCTCTTGAGGTCTGGGACTGACAAACCAATTCAACTTGGGCCTGAATAATACAAATATTCAGTTTAAAGTATCAGTTTTAAGGGACACATAAAAAAAATCACAAAATTGATCATATTGGCTGATGTCTGTTTATTTATATACTAAATTAAAACAGTGCTCATAACATTCTCATAATAAAGTTTAGATTTTGATTTACATGTTTGTAATTTGTGATGGTGTTTGTTCAAATGCACATTCTTTATTTTACTGTAAGGTTTTGTTGAGGAATAGTACATGTGTATCATGACAATACTGCAGGTCTGTTATTATTAGTGCGATGTTTCCAAGAACAATAAATTGTGAGTCCACTGTAGCGAATAATAATAGCCGATGTTCAGTTTTTATAGAAATTATTCAATGCACTATGAAATCTGATTCTGTCTGATTTTTGGTCCCCATAATTTAGAATTCTTTTCAAAAATGGGCGCAGGTTTAACAGGAGGAACTGTTTGTAGTGGAATCTCCAGGCTTAGATCCAGGTATTTGACTCAGGCATTAAACATTTACTGTTTTAATGTGATGTTATGCAGTAAAGCCGCCTACGATGCAGTAAAGCGCACTATGTGTGATTACATTTCAAAAGACTCCTTAGCAGTGGCACAAGCCGTTACTGTGTTGCTTTTGCCTTTGATTTTCACTGTGGTGGAACAGCATTAGAGGGTGGCTTATGACCATCCAGTGGAAGGATTGCTTCAGCAGAGAGCAGAACACACAAACAAAAGCAGCACTTTCCTAACAGACAGGCAGCATGGTGGTCGACTAAGAATGATAGGATGTCTTGGTCACTGTTTGATTTTTTTAATGTTCAATTTTTTTCTTCCATATGCACCGAAACATTTTCATAAGTTTCATCCAACAACAGCCTTGTTCAGCCAATCTCTCACCCTGTGTGCAATGAATCCTTCCTTATTCAGCTCTTCATAAAGCTTTTTGTTTGTTTTTTTTCATTTGCCTTGTACAACACATGTTGAAATGTGGTCTGCTTGGAATTTCAAACCCTGGCTCATGCCAAAGGATCCAACACTTTTCATGTGAATCGGAAACTTTTTGGCTGCAGCTGGAAATGAACATATCGGTTTGTACTTTTAGCTCTCTTAGGAAGATTCAACTTAGAATTATTGGATCACTTGAGAATAGATCTGAAGTAGACAACTGTGATGGCTGGAAAGATTGGTGTTTCTGTCCTATAGCAATTGTTTGATTTAGGCCTGTCTGATGACTCTTAATATATTACATTCACAGTGTATCAGCTTTGTGATAAATATGATCTCCTCAGCTTATAGTAAGGCCATGCTTCGCGGCCTGAATTTTCCACCTAAGAGGGAGCTGTTAGTGCTCTGATTAGATTTTATGAGCATTGGTATAGTGTTGCCTGGGTTTGTTACAATTTTGTTGGTAAAAGGTCGTGCATTGACGTTATTTGATGTGCTAGAAAAACGTTTGCTAAAACATGCTGCACTTCCCCAAATGGAAGGCCAGTATGATTTGGTTTCTTGAGGCGACATTGACGTCTGGAAATTGAGGCTAAAAGCCCTCAGGCCGCAGAACAATGCCTGCAGTGGTGTCGGGTTAAGGCGCAGTGGGAGCTGAGAGTGCGAGAGGGAGGGAGGGCGAGAGAAAGCGCGAGCTGTTGGGGCTTGTTAAATCTGGGGATTAGGAGCCTTGTGTCTGCCCTGCTGAGCAGGTTAGCAAATTAACAGGGAATTAAAATGTCCTGCATTCCTGCTACAGAGTAGTGTGGTAATCCCCAGCTGCGGTGGAAACGGCCTTTTGGGGATGGTTCTCAGTTGATCTTCATTAGAAGAGTGATTGTCTTAGGCTAGGCTTAAACTCACGAGTATCGTGATTACTGGATCAAACCACGTACTGGACCATGCCAGTTGTCCCAGCCCAGGTCACAATGCGTGACTTGGTAGTGAGCGGTATACCGGTTCATCCAGCATACCATTTGAAATCTGTCCTGAGACATGAGCTTTGTAACTACTGTCATACAGGTATGCCACAAACAAGCATAGATCTTGATTGAGACTGCAGTGATTGGATGCATCTGATGGCACTGATGTGTTGCTGATGACAGTAGAGAAGAACAGAGTTTTAAACTTCAGAAAAGCTACAAGAAGACGAGTCATCAGAGTCTAGGTGGTCAGCCAGCTGGGTCTGTGAAGCACAGAAGGGTGAGACACAAACTCAGACTTTGCTGCAATTACCATTTTTATGAGGCTATTTGACCCTAAAAGCAAATGTCTGGGTCAAAATAACAACCACAGTAATGGTTCATTTATGCAAGGACCTCCCTTAAATGTTGCTTAGGCACAAAGTTTAGGAGGGTTGAATGAATCAGACCCAACGTTGAGTATGCCTTCGTTTGTGCCTCTCGATCAGCAAGAAGGAGCACTCATGTATGAGTCTCTCACTCCACCTGGTCTCTGCCTACTGACACCTTTTCAAATGTAAAAAAATGATACAATTAAACATGTTTTTTTTTCACTTTTTTGCTGTTACAGGGATAAAAAAGGTGGAATCTGTGATAAAACTGATGGACTGACAAAATGTGAACAACTCTGCTTGGTTGTAAAAATAGTACAGTACTCAAAATTATAACTGAAGTTTAAAAAGGATTGCTTCCCCCTGAGTTTTAGCATGATGTATAGGGTTCTTGCTGTTTTGTATATCTACATCTTTTACTGAAGCTGATAGGTCTGGTGTTAGTTCTTTAGGTGCAACAGTTGGGCGGCCTTACAAACTGTTCATGGAAATCAAGAAGAGATTATATATGGAGTTTTAGTGTAAGGTGAACTGAAACATGGTGTTTTGTGTGACAGGACTGGTGTCTAAAATTTCTACATTTGAGCCATAAACAAAGCTGTACACCTTCTTAATTTGCTGCACACTTTTTGAAGAAGGACACCACTACTGTTGTCCGAGCAATGCTAGTAGCAATAAAGCTGCATCACAGACTGTTACACCACTGTCTCTGTGCACGAATATACATCTTTGAACCACAGCTTCTGCTCATTCAGTGGGTTAGTGATTGCGGTTAGACTACATGTCTTTAGTTATTGCCCACCTTAATCCATTAATCCTAACCCACACATTACAATCGACTTCTAAACCAAACATAAAGAGATAAATTAATTGACCTTAAGGTAAAATTTCTTTGTTTATATATGCAAATTCAGTTTTATTCCAATTAGGGTGAGACATGATTTTCGAATCCTTGAATATTCGATGTACGTTCGAATATCGAGTAGTTATTTCGAATACCTTAATCTCACTTAAGGGACTTAACATGGAACAGAAACTACGACGTTTCCTCACCGATACAACATGTAACGTATTAATTCAGCCAGAGGGTGTCGCTAACACTATAGCTCCCGCATAGGCTACTCCAGAAGAAGAAAACTGAATTTAATCGTGTGACATGAATAATACAGAGACCTATGGCTAGTAAAAGTTCCGTATGTGACTCGTTTACGTTAAATGGCAATGAAGTTTACTGCAAACTGTCATATGAAGCTTGCATACCACAGACCAACCACTACCAGGCACAGCCATCAGTTAGCAGTTTCACCGGATTTAGCCTTATTAGCTAGGCAGTTCTAAATGTGGTTAGTGATGCATTTTTAAAATTGAGATAGTTTAGAAAATAGTTTAATTGTTGTGTTGCTCTTATTCATTCACTGTACTGTGATTTGGAACAGTGTGCGTCGTGTGATTAAACAGTTTGTGAAAAATAACTTTCACCCTCTGTCGTCATGGGCACAAGTGTGGGGGCGGGGGGCGGTGTTCGAAAATTGTTCAAATAGTTTTCCCCGATTTTAGAATAGTGATTTTGCCAAAAAGTCCCATCCCTAATTCCAATATGTGTGCAGTTGATCATTTCTATTACACTGCGGAAAATAGTAGTTGCTATTTATTGTGTTATAGTGTTGACTTGTTCACTGACAGTGTAGGGAAATCTTAAATATCTGAATGACATGCACATGAAATAATCACATACAGCAGATGGAGTTCAGCTCTAGGGTGACTCTAAAGTGCCTGACTTTTCTGCTGGTTTTCTTTGGAAAGCTCCAGAACTCTATTTCAGTGTAGTCAAGACTTCTAAAGGGACAGATAAAGCTCAAACCCTTCTGTTTTTTCTTGGCAAAACTGGGGCCAACTCAGCACAGAATTCCTAGAGCATAGCTCTTGGGAAACTTAAACGGCTCATAAGCTAGCTGTCATAATTCGCAAAAAATTTCAGCTTTATTTTTGAATATATGTTCAATTCTAAACATTTACTTTTAACGACAGCGCCAAAGCAGCCATAATCAATGAATGCTTCCACTTTTTCATGTTCTTCTATTACTACATATTTAATTGCCTATATCTGGGTGTCTTATGTATTCAATTAATTCCCTAGTTACTGATTCACACACACGTGCTCTGATTAACGGTCTGTTCACATCACCTTTTGTTGAAGGCCGAAGTGGTGTTGACCAGAGAGACAAGTGAAAGTGGTTTATCTGTAAAAAGCTATGTAGCTTTTAGAGTTACATTAGTGAAACTCCTGTCTGAAATGCAGTCACGCAGTTAGCCAATTAGCCAATATTCCTCCCTAATTAGACAGAGCCTGTTATTTATTTTGTAGCCTGCTATTCTGCATTTTTTGTTAACAGATTGTTCTGCAGTTAAGTCTGTAATTATGAGCCATATTTTGTTAAAGAGCGTAAGTGATTGAGTGGGTTGGGGTGGGGTGGTGGTGATTGTGGGGGTGGGGGTGGCGGCATTATTGTTATTTTGAAAGGTACGAGTTTACAGAATGGAGGGCACTTGCAGCATTACAGCGATTTCAGGAAATGGAGTTACTTCCTGACTGAGCGTGAATAACTTCCCCTCTCCTGTCCTGCATGGACTCGAGCCAAGACTCCCCTCCCCACCAGTCCCCACGCTGCGCCGCTGGGCTCCTGTAATTATTGACATTCTTTTCTAACTATGGCTATTACTGCTAAGCCAGCTCATCAACCAAACAGGCCCGGACAAATAGATGGTCAGACAGACTGATAAATTATTAATTGTGTTCATATCTGTTACCATTTCTAATAGGCGAACTCAAATAAGCCGTATTTTTAAGCAGCATGTCTTTGAACAAAATCAGTTAGGAAAGAGGAAAGATAGCGATACACCAATATACATATACATAAATTACTGTGATTACAGTCCTTTACAAAACATTTCACCACATTTTGAACCTCTTATTTTGGTTTGATTCATAATTATTGGTTAAATTGTCCTGAATAAATAATTGTACAGAGTAGTGAAAGAAAGACAATGAAAGCAAAACACAGGGGCTTGTTTGTGAGAACAGACAGAGAACATTATTCACTCAAAAATGAGCATGTTTAATTGATTTAATACTGGTTGTAAGGGATTAGAATTGATGGTACACCATTTAAAAGGTTCCTCGTAGATGTGTGTTAAGGCAGTAGTAAGAAATAAAACAATGACTCAATAAAAGCTTCAAGACACAAATGTTTGATAAACTGTTCTTGTTATCTTGGTCAGCTGATAACATTGTAGCAGTCCATTGATCACATTGGAGCAGTCTATTTTTGCATTCCAATTTTTGGTTATACACTCACAGATGGAGAGAGAGACTGACTGACTGACAGACAGACAAACAGATTGAGAGCGAGAGAGAGAGAGAGAGAGAGAAAGAGAAGGAGAGACAGGGAGGGAGAGATCTGGGTGAACAGTCATCTCCACTGGGCATTGTGGAT
This sequence comes from Ladigesia roloffi, assembly GCA_037577295.1. Classification (NCBI taxonomy): domain Eukaryota; kingdom Metazoa; phylum Chordata; class Actinopteri; order Characiformes; family Alestidae; genus Ladigesia; species Ladigesia roloffi. The sequence continues at coordinate 14,148,550 of JBBKCR010000016.1, forward strand.
ATTGTGTTTGGCCTTGAGGATGAGGCAGCGGTTTAAAGCTGACAGCGAGACTTGCAGCTGGGTACCAGCTGCTCCAAGTTTGTGTGTGTGTGTGTGTGTGTGTGTGTGTGTGTGTGCGGGCGTGCGGGCGTGTGTGTGTGTAATCAGGGGAATTCACACTCCAAAGTTAGACCTCCCTCATCACTTGAGAGGCCTTATTTAAAACAGTGTACCTTAGATTTGCTTTTCAATTCTTTTAAAGCAGCATAACAAACTGTCGCTTTCTCTAATAGCTTTTAATCAACAGACGGAAACCACAAAGCTGTTTTTAGTGATGGTCACTGAAGGTTTATTGTGTACCATAGTGGCATACTCCCAAATGCCTAGTACCAGCAGACGCAAAACTGTCATTGGTCTCTCATTCACGTGTATGAATTTCAACACACATACAGTTATGAGGTAAATTATTTTTCCGGAGGTTCCCTAAGTGATTTGTCAGGGATGTTAATGCACGCATGTGTGCACCATTTCAATTTTGGCTGCATAACTGTTAAATCTCACATCCCAAATTTCCCATGCGAGTGAATGGAGTGAAACAGAATGCAGATATTGTAATTTTTCAATAAATTGCTTACAATCGTTAAATAATGTTTTGAAAATTAATTTCCAAAATCATATTTGATGAAAAAGTCAATGTTAACTAATGTTATTTTGAGAATTGAGGATGTGAGTGTTAGCCATTTCAAAGTTTAATATAACAAAATACTGAGATAAATATGTGGAACCTTAAGACTGGGTGGGTTTGTTAGTTTGCCTGTATATCGGTAAAAGCCCGAGATTGGAGTATGTAATGTAAATCAAAAACACCTCTGGTGAGTTTATTACTTCACTTCTCCCTGGAATCTCTGTTTTAGATTAGAGCTTCACGCCTTTGTGCTCACGTCAGCAGGAATCCGTGCTTTATCCTTCATAACTCCCTCTATCACTCCATCCTGCTTTTTCTCTCCTCTGTTTACCTCTCACCCCCACTCCCACACCAACTCCTTTCTGTCTCACACTCACTGTGTCTTTCACTCATTCCACCTTTTTTTTATTTAAAAAAAAACATATACAAGTGGAAAATTCTTTAATTAGGTTGATATTTGGAAGTCCACAAGTAAAAGATGTTGTAATTTCATTAAATATCTCAGATTCCCTTCAATAAGTACTAGACAAGTGTTATTGTAAGTAGAAGAGAGGCTATTTCAGAATAGTTTGATTTTGATGAAAAGTTGTTGCTGTGTTGTTTTGTGGAAAGAAAACATCTTTTTTTAAATACTTGACTGTAAAATGTGACATATATATACATTTATATAATATAGAACATACACACATCCTTTATGATTATATGTAACTTTACTGTTAAAGGGATACACAAGTGAATAGATTTGAAAGAGGGGGAAGTTTGTGGCTTTTGATTTTGAAACCTGAGTGTTAATTACCCCTATTGATTACTTTTCTCACCCCCCACTCCACCCCAATTACACCCAACCCTCTAATCCACCCCCAGTTTACAGAAGCTCCATTTGCTAGTTCAGTGCTGGAGACTCATGAATATGTAGGCCTTAGGTCAAAGGTTCATCTTTTAATCTTTAAGATTAAAGCCTCTACTGAGAGACTCTGGTGTTAGTTATTACAAAATCACCTGTTTGCACATTTTAAGCTGACCAACGCTGGGTTGCTAGGTTTTACAATAATATGCTTACTCTATAACTAATGGAATGTGTGTTTGTTGTTTAGGGTATCTGATTATCCATAAGAGGTAATGGTCAGATACATGAAAATCAGATGTCCATATTAAGTCAACTGCAGGGGAGAAGAATAGAAAGACATAAAGAAGTTTTTAAAACTGTACTGGTGTTGTGTTTGTTAAAAATTAAGTAACTCCCAAAGGAATGTGTTTGAAAAATATTTGTGTCCAAAAATATCCAAGGAGAATCAGTAGGTTTTTATGCTGGTTGGGTGATGGATGCTGCCTCTTTAGTTCAGAAGTTAGTTAGCGAACATGCTAACCAGTGCGGCAGTGGATGCTCATGTGGACTTTTCCTCTTCTCTTTCTAGACTTAGCAAATGTCAGCATCACTAGCCTAGTTAGCAAAAATGCTGTGTCACTGCCGGCAGCACTATCTCTGCTTTCTTAACACATTCTTAACAACATGACCTTGGCAACATGTTCATGTTAACATTGTAGTTCTGTATAGGTCTGAGTTTGAGATCCAGGATGAATGTAGACTCACTACTATGATAGTTTTATGGGAGAGACGACAGTGTAGTTTTACAAATAAAGATACTGTATTAAAGCAAACCAAATAATCAAATAAAGGTTAGTGATGACCAGCAGTAGGCATGTTGTACATTCTATAATTACATGAAATATTCCACAAGGTCATGCATTTAGCTGGATTCCTGTCTGCTTGAGTCATATTTCGTAACAAGAGGTTCACTTTGCTAAAACTAAACATCTTAACATTTTGGCTTACATTAAAGTGTGTATTTTACAAGAAACATCATTTCTCATCATATAATTTAGAATATTCCATTGAGGAACATATACTAGTAAATAGCTCTTATCATGAGGTGGAGGTTGACTGTTGTGATTAGTGTCATAACTAAATCCCAGGAACAGGGTTGGGTCCAAACTCTATTGGGTTGTAGATCTGCAGGAACAGGGTTGGGTCCAAACTCTATTGGGTTGTAGATCTGTAGGAACATGGTTGGGTCTAAACTCTATTGGGTTGTAGATCTGCAGGAACAGGATTGGGTCTAAACTCTAGTGGGTTGTAGATCTGTAGGAACATGGTTGGGTCTAAACTCTATTGGGTTGTAGATCTGCAGGAACAGGGTTGGGTCTAAACTCTATTGGGTTGTAGATCTGCAGGAACGGGATAGTGTCTAAACGCTTAGAGCTGTAGATCTACAGGAACAGGGTTAACCAGGCATAGTTAGAACAGTCTGTGACATTTCTTTTTTAATCATTGGATTCAAATGGAAATGGAGCAGTTAGTGGCAGCGTGTCCCAAATTCTGTGACCTCATCTCCTTTAGTGTGTGTGTGTGTGTTATGTGCTGAGAGCTCGTCAGACCGGTCAAGCCCCAGGGTTCTGTCTCTCTGTCTCTCTGTCTCTCTCTCTCTCTCTCTCTCTCACCCTCCCTCTCTGTCTCCCCCCTCTTCATTCTTTTACCTCCCGAGTACTCTTGACTCTTGCTCTTGTGTCTTATTTTCTGCTCTCCCTTTCTCTCTCTGTTCCACCCTTAACTCTCAGCTTGTGCTGCATTTCTCACACAGCTTAACCGGTTCTCACAATCTTTTCCCACCAGAACCGCTGCCAAAAATGAGTCGCCGCCAATGTCTCTACGCCCAGCCTTTGTTTCTTAGCAGTTTATTGCACAAAGCATGTTTTACAGTACATTGTCTCAAGCCTGTATGGCGGCTTCGCTATGGTAGGTGTTCAAAGTGTTTTGCAGCAGTCAGGTTTACTGTAAGTGGATTGATCACGCTCAAAGAGCAAAAACAGTCTAGTCTGAAATGAGAAGTGAGCTGACGATAAGATTTTATCTTTCTCCGACATCCTATTGGTTTTATATGGTATGTTTTGGTTATGTTGGTTTTAAAGCGAAACGAATATGTGCGTGTTTTTGGCTACAAAGCCAAAGTCAACAGCAACCGAAACCATGTAATTTTGTGCCTCATGGAGGTTTCTTCAAAAGAACACATCTTTGTTTGTTTTGTTTCATGTTTTTTTTTTCTTCAAATCTCTCTTTTGAGCTGTACTTTGAGTCACATTTGTACAAACCTGAAAGCGTTTTTCATTTAAAAAAGAAAAGAATTATATGAATCCGGTATTATTCAGCTTGCTCTAATATCTAAGGCCCAATTGTTTGCCTTTGGCTCAGCGCCCAGGTTGGGCCCAGCATGGGCGCTTTGTCTCAGAGCGCTCGCACAAGTCGATTATTTTGAGCATTTGCTGCACATTGGTCAAAGTGCAGGAAGTCAGTATTAGCACTGAATGCACTTCCTGTGTTGAGAAGTAGTGTATCCTCAAGTGTCAGTCGTGCTTTGAAATCATATGACCTGCCATCCTGTGTCTCAGGGGGAAGTGTGAGCTAGAATTCGGCAGACAAAAGTAATGAACCATTAAAAGAACCATAGACTTTGAAGATAGGGAATGGAGAAGCAATCAATTCCATTTTAAATAGCAATTCTTGTATGTTTCTGTTGCAAATGCTTTCCACTTCTATTTTTAGGACTGACAACTTTGTAGAGGTTGTCCGGGACAGTCAATTTGACTTTTAAATTTCTGCTGCTATTCCTGTTGTGTTTTAGTTACAAAAAGTTTGAAATAATATGCCATTGTTTTCTGTACAAAAACAAAACAACAACAAATACAGTGGTTCTTGAAACTCTGTGAACCCTTAAATAAATATGACCTAAAATATCATCATATTTGAACAATACCTATAAATTCTGAAAGTACATAAGGAGAACCTGATAAAACAGAGATAAACATTGCATTGTAAAACCACTGCTCTCCAAAAAGGACAGTGCTGCACATGTAGTTTAATAAAGAATTAAGAAGCATTCTAGAAAAAGGTTTTGTGGAAGGATGAGAACATTTTCTTTAAATGAGCATTTGGAGAAAGTAAAAAAACTCCATTACAACCTATGTCTCTTTTTTCATCTGAGAAACATGGTGGTGGTAGAATCATGGTTTGGTCCTGTGCTACTATATCTGGACCAGAATGGCTTATCATTACTGATAAAACAATAGCTTTTTAATTATAGCAGCAAATCTTTAAGGAAAGTGTCGGGATGTCTGTCCATGAAGCAAATCTCCCGAAGTCATTCTACCAAAAATGTTTAAAGAAGAATCTGGCCTTGTCAGATTTGACACATTAACACAATAGAAATGTCGTGTGCCTGAAGTAAGCAGTTTATGTGCTGTCATGGACTAAAACTCCTAAAGGCAGATGTTCCGGACTGATCAACAATTACTGGAAACTTATAGTTGCAGTTATTGAGGGACAAGTGGGTCTCATCTGACACTGAAAAGTAAAGGATCTCATATTTATGCCATTTACAAATGTAATATGAGTAATTTTCCCTAATAAAAATGACCAAGTATAATATTTTCATCTCATTTGTTTATTTGGGCTCTCCTTTTTTACTTTTAAGACTTTAAGTGTTGTTTTAGGCAACTTCTAAAAAATATATAGAACATTCTAAAGGGTTCACAGTCATTTGGGCCCCCCTATGAGACATTACTGTGTACGTTTTTTGGATCTATTTCTGTTTTCACCAGCATCCACTTTCAAATGTCACAGACATAATCATTTGTATTTATATTCAAGTTGAAAGTGGGTGTTGGTGAAACCTGATTTGACCTGTTGGGACTGGCTTTTTATCCATTTCTGGTTTAACCAACACCTGCTGTCAGAGTGTACATAAATAGATCATTTTTGTCTATAACATCGTAAAGCATAAATACAATACTGACAAAAGTATTCAGGCAAGTCAAAATAACAGTCAAAAACGGTCTGTAATTAAAGCTGCTTGGCTAGGACTCCTGTGGTTTTAAATTTTATAATAATGAGGCTTCCGTCCTCTAAGCTCAGGAAATATCAATCTCATCGAATAGTTTTGAATCAAAGTGTCATGCCTCAGGTTTCTTCCATGCTTTGCTTTGCTGTGTTCGTACTTTTGAGTGAATGTAATATTAATCTTGTGTCTCTGCTTGTTTCAGCACTTCAGTGTCTGGGCCCTATGATGCCGTGTGTGCACAATGCTAGCTGTGTCACCTATGCCAACGGAACAGGATACTGCAGGTAAGAGAATGTTGTAAACTGGCGCAGTTCACCTTGCATGCTTTCAGCTTCCGCTTTGCCACTTTCAGCCCCCTCAGTGGTGTGACCTTTTCACTGAGGTACAGCTTACAGCCTGAAAGCCTCCTGCACTTGTTATCCTGGGTAACCAAGCTGGACAGTTTAATGCTGTACTTGTTTCATGAACGGATCACCTGAATGAACTCCAGATGATCTTATTTAGTTCTGCCAGTTGTGTTCAATCAAGGAAAACACTAAACTTTGCAGTATAGTGGTGCAAAATAACATTTGTTGATGCTTACTGTTATTGACCCTGGCAATCCTGATAATGTAGAGGACTCCAGTGTCTTGAGATGCAGAGTATATAAATGTAGACATTGCTGATTCAAATTGAGATTTAATTTAGCATGTCTGCTAATGGAAAGGAAAAGTTAAGTGGGGTGGGGGTGGGGGTGGGGTTGGGGTGGTCAGAATGAACATAAAACGAGACCCTGACTTGACCACAGCCTGTTTACTAGTTGAGTCAGGAGTGCACTTGCACTCACAGTAAATTCATTTTGGCATGTACATAAAAAAAAAAATTCCCTTGAGGGACAGGGTTAATGCAGACCTGTGCAGACTTGTTGTTACGTTAAGCAGAATATACCTGTGTAGTATTGTGGAATTAATTGCACACAACACAGAAAATAAATCTAACAAACTCTGCCTCAGCCCAAAAACACCTTTTTAAGTTTGGTGTTCTGTAAAGTTATCACTACTTGATGGCAAAATTTAAACAGCAGTCACTTGTCTATGCAACCCACGTCCAGCACATCTCACCTGACTGTTCCAGGAAGTACAAGTAGTGATACCACAGAAAGGCAGAGGTAGATGGGGAATGTCGAGGAAAGGGGCATCATGTGTCATTTCAATTCTACAGCATTGCTCAATTTGGTGCACTCCCACCCCCCACTGAAATGATTAAATCTGTTTGGCGCCATATGAATTTTGGCTCCTCAGAGACTGAACTGTGCCAACGGCTCCTTCATTATGTGAGAAGTGGAAGAACTTTACATCAAGGAAAAGTACATATGTGTCTTTGGAAGGCAAATGTACAACAAATGTGCAACATTTGCGTGGGTTTCGCCTCTGTGTTGCACCTTGAAGTAGACGTTATGCATAAATGCTTTCTGAGCTTAGGCAAAATTATGCAAAGTGAATAAAAAAAAAAGAAGAAAAAGTCAGGTAACTGTTTGAGCAGGAAGCGGATTAAATGTCAGTTCTTCTGTTTCGAGAGTTTTGCACACACTTGTTTTCCTCGCTGTAAAAGCCAGCGGTGCAGTATACTTTCCTACTGCTATTTGTGTGGTGAGTGATATATATATATATATATATATATCTATATATATAATTTTTTTTACAGCACCATGAGACTGTGTGTAATTATGCTTTAAAACTTTAAAACCACTCCCAAACACATCACCCAAAATAAATACCCTCGCCAGTGCAACCTATCATGTTGCCTTGTAATGGGTTGTGAAAGAGAGGACAGCCGTGTTCCCAGCGTTCCCCGCTTTGCCACTGACGTTCGTCCAAGGACAGGCTTCAACTCAGCAGTTCGATATCAGATTTGCAGGGGATTTTATCCAGATTTCCACCATTCTGCTTAGTCCTGTCAGTAGGGTGTTTTTGCAGTAAGCTCAACCCTTAAGCCATGCTGTAATTTTGTCATTATGTTCACATTTAGAGCCTATTGAACAAAGCTGAGCTATTATATCAAATATGCTGAGTCTAAACATTTGGTTTCAGAGGAAAACATTTATACTTTTGCCATGTACACTGTACATCTGCCTGCCACAATGGTACAGAGTGGGCCCCTCAATCTACCCCCCCACCCAAATTCTCCTAGACAGTTCAACCAGTGTAACCCAACAGTCAACAGTGCTGGTTCTGTAAAAATTATTTTAATGTACTATATCACATCATCCTACATATTTTATGGGTGTTAATATTAGTGTCTTGCTTTAGTGGCATGAAATAAATAACTGCATGCATGCTGCTGATTTTAAAGTATGGTTTATATACTCTATATATATGAGGTCCTATAGTGGACCCAATCTCAAGTTTTAGCTCCCTGGCCCTTAATGCAACTATTACTAAATATTTATGTGAAAAGGTTACACATGCAAAACAAGAAGAGTTGAATTAGTGAAACTAGCAATTGTCTCAAGCACAAGTTAGTCTTTCAGTAAATCACAAACATGTGCAGCTCATTAGCAGCTAATTGTTATAGCAAAATCCTAAGACAGTATACAGCCATATCATGTCAAAACCTGGGATGCAGTGGCATAGAAGGGACACGTATCAGTGTGTATCAAGTTTTTGGACCAGCATTGAAGCATTAAATCTTTGGCTGCTACCATGAATATTGATGGGTTCCAGAGAGGTGGATCTGAATGTACAGAGGGTGTGTAGTCACTAGCATTATAAGCAAGATTTGGAAATGATAGGAAAATGACATTTGTATTGCATATAATATAGTTGTTAGTGTGTTTGTTGAATTATAAAGGGTGTACCAAAGAGTTTTGACAACATACCATATGTCATTGTGCAACCTAGGCAAAGTTTATAGCTTTGTGTAAAGTTTGCTGTGAGGACGCATCTAAGATGTCCTTGATTTTTTGTATTTTTATTATATAGAACATGAATGTAAACCATACACACACTTGTGATTTTGGGACATCATCACTGCCTTCCGAGCAAGAGATTAGGGTTTGATTCCTGCCGTGGATGACACACCACACTACACCAATAAGAATCCTTGGGCAAGAGTCCTAACTCTACATTCACCTACATCAGTGTTGTGCAAAAACTAAGTTGCTTTGGATTAAAGTGTCTGGCAAATAATGTTAATGTAAATCCAGAAGCAGTTGTTTTTGAGCTGTTATATTTTTTTTCATCCTATTTTTGTTTTTAGTGCTTGTTTAGAACTCAAAATCTTGAAGGAGAAGTTTGGTATCTAAATGTTCTTAAAATGGAAGGAAAAAGATAACCCTTTTGGAAGATGTCTCAGCTTAAACTCTAAACTTTACTGAGGTGATTTTGTTCTCCTGACTTTAACTTTGCATTTGGACTTGGCCTTTTTTTTTTTTTACCCGAGTCTCGGTCACTGTCAACTAAGACAGTGTTTTGTTGTTTATTTTCCAAATGTTATGTTTTTTCCCCCAAATATTACAGGTTAGGCTGATGAGTCACTCTGCAGGGAAACAAAAGCATCAGCCAACACTTTAAAATGCTGTGGTTACTAGTTGGCCCAGCATATCTCATAGGTACTTGATAGGACTGAGATCTGGGGAATTTAATGCCCACGTCAACACCTTGAACTTGTGGGTGGGTGGTACATGACAAATGAACATCCATATTAATGTCAGAACCCAAGTTGTTCCTCTAGAACGTTGCCCAGAACCAAACCCTGCATTCTTAGAGTTGCTTTATTGCATTTTTACATATTTAGTAACTCTATAGTATTATGACAGATATTGTGTATTTGCTGTATTCACAGAAGTGTGGTTATTGCTTCTGTCAGGTGAATGGTTTTCTACCAACAGTGACATATTGATCATCCACTGTGAGACCTGTGAGGTATCTGGAAACTTATTGAAGCTTTGAGCCTGAGGCATATAATGCTGCAGTTTGAATGCTTAATTGCAAGGGTGGTTTTCTCTTTACCTCTCTTGAAATGTGTTGCATAGAAATCAATGAATGGGAAATGAAAAGTGTCTGTGTGTCTGTGTGTCTGTGTGTCTGTGTGTCTGTGTGTCTGTGTGTCTGTGTGTCTGTGTGTCTGTGTG
>JBBKCR010000016.1:14171903-14176903 GCA_037577295.1 Ladigesia roloffi
CAATTGGCTGGTACTTAGCAGGGGGCTGGACTGAGTGCTGTGATATTCCCTCACCAACATGGAGGACTTGACTTTAACAATCTCAAATCTAAAGACAAATATTAACAATATATTTTGTACTCTAAATGTGAAGCTTCACAGTTAGATTGGACTCAATGCACCATTTACAAAAAACCCTTGTTTTCTATAATAACACCCGTTGGTCCAGAGTTATAAAACCGTTGTATCTCTATACATTTGTCCGAAGCGATCGTCTTCATCTTAATAACTCCGGCTCGCCGGGCGGTATTATCACAAACAAGTGGTCTTTCGAAAGCTCTCATTGAGCCCTATTTAACTGTTTATTTTCCTGGAGTTTGGTGGTTGCCCGTCTAAAAAGGACGCAAGCATTTTCCATGGGGGAATAAAGTACTGATCCAGAGTGAGGTGAAAAGTTCTCGGATAAAAACTTTGTTCCCTATATTGTTAAACGAGGGGTCTTTAAAAAGATTTTACCGAGCCCTATCTAACTGTGAAGTTTGACATTTAAATTGCCAGATAGATATTTCATATTTAACATTTTATTTATTATTAGTAGATGTAGATTTAACATTTAGATTTAACATTTAAGATTTAGATTTAGATTTAACATTTAGATATATATTTAACCTTTAGATATAAGATTTAAATTAGATTTAGATTTAACATTTAGATTTAGATTTAGCTTTAACATTTAGTTTTAGATTTAACATTTAGATTAAACATTTAACATTTAGATTTATCATTTAACATTTAGATTAAACATTTAACATTTAGATTTAACATTTAACATTTAGATTTATCATTTAACATTAGATTTAACATTTAGATTTAGATTTAACATTTACATTTAACATTTAACAATTAAGCAGCAAGAAAATGTACCAAAACCTAACACTATTTTTTAAACACCTTTAGCTCTAAATGTGTAAAAATTGTGTGAACATTGTGCTAAATGTTGAAAAATGACACCTCTAAATTTGTAAAGCTGTTTTTACAAACGGCGCCCCATATTATTTTTGATTATGTTTTTGAATATCTGTTTAAAAAATAATTAATAAAAAATAAGAAAGAATAATGATGCAGTGAACTTTTCTGCACTCACACATATGCATACATACACAAAAGTCTACAATTACATAAAAAAATTAAAAAAAAAGAGCACACACTACTTAGATCATTAATGAGCAGCAATATATATATAATAACACTGTAGTTTACACAGGTGAACTGTTGCTGAATTACTTTACATTCACCTGGCAGTGTAAGGAATTTGTTAAATTGTCATTTGCTTCAGATGGTAGCTCATCAGATCCTGTAGTGTCCAATCATATGCAGGTCGCACTAGCCATAAAACTTAAACCTTCAGAATTGGACCAGTAGCACTGGTGCAAAAGTTCTGGGACTGCAACAGGAAAACGCCCATGGATACAAACCATCAGAAAGATTGAATCAGACTTTCTAAAAAATCAGAGCTGAACTTTGACTTGTAATGTAAACACAACCGACAGTGAGAGCCAGAGGAAAGTGAACATTCCTTTCAATGACCACTTTCGTTCCGGTGTGACATCATCTGTGTTCGTCTGTCACGAGTGTGTATCCCTGACTGCATATCTGGCATTATTGCTGTAGTCCCCCATGCTGGTGTCAGCTTTTGGTTAGGCCATAAATTTAGTGTGTCAGTTCCAGATCCCAATGTGAAGCCTTAACATGGATTGGATGGGGCCACAGATTTGGTCATTTACTGCATGTAACAATGTCTCTGAGAGGGTTAAAGGTCAGCTCCAGGAGCCAGAAGGGTTTGGAAAGCTTTCACCCCCTGTCCATGTGTGAAATTGTGCCCTATTCACTGCATAGTGTTTTTTTTTTATTGTTGTGTCAGTCTAGTGTTTAGTAATGGGGACTGAAAGTAGAGTGGGGAATTTTAACACGCCTCTATAGTCCCAGAGTTGAGTACGCTGTACCCTAGCAGACATGGTATTCCCATAATGCACTGTGCAGTATGTGATGGAATGTGACTAACGTTACAGAGTGATGATCAAACTATTAATGTATTAACAAGGCACAAAACGTATATTTTAATTTCTCCCATACTCTCTCTCTCTCTCTCTCTCTCTCTCTCTCTTTTTGTCTCTCTCTCTCTCTGTCTCTCTCTGTCTCTCTTTCACACTCTCTCTCTTTTCCCATCTCTCGCAAAACACTCTTAATTAGCTCAGTTCAAACAGCTTTAGGCTGACTTTGTAGCAGACTGTTTTGTCCAATCAAATAACTGAACAAATATAAACAAGACACCACTCATTTTTCTTTCTTTTTTCTCTCGTTCTCTCTTTTTTCTCTCGTTCTCTCTGTAACCCATTTTCTCTCTCTTCTCCCATGCCCAGCTTGCTCTCTCTTTATTTCTCTCTCTCTCTCTCTCTCTCTCTCTCTCTCTCTCTCTCTCTCTCTCTCTCTCTCTGGCAGGAAAAAGGCATAATCCAGAAAAGGCAGTGGGCTGAAAGTATCCTCTTCCCTTTCGCACCTGTTGTGTCAATATTGGATGAGATGTTTCAATGTGTGTCTGCATACATGAGTGACAATCCGCTAATGTATGTAACTCACTGGCCATAATGTCTGTGGTATTTCAGTTCAGACAGTGATAAAGTATGAAACTGTATAGGATTTAGGGGAGTGCTCCCACAGAACATAAAGATTTAGTTCCTTTTTTTGCTTTTGCTTGTCTCACAATCACATAAGTGAGTAATGGAACCAATTTATTATACAACAATTTAGCCATAAAATAACATCAGCCCATCAAGATTGATGCTATAAATCAGTGCAGCCATGAGAGAATATTCCCAATTGCACAATGAAAGCTTGGAAGAATCTTACTGCAGAGGGAGTGTAGGGGTGAGCTGAGTGGGCAAAAAGTATGTATTCTTTTTCTCAGCCATGAAACAACATGGAGAGAAGACAAAAGGAGAATGCCAGAAAGTGAGAGAAAGCATGATTCTAATGTGCCATGTTACAAATAAGCAGTTTAGTACAGTGTATAGCCAAAAACAACACTTTCATACTATCGCTACCTAAAAATACCTTAAAGCACAAGTTGCCCTTTGTTTTGCGCAACATTTTATGATAAATAAACCCATAGAAATAGTCCAAAATTGCTTCAAGTAAGGTCTTGTTCCATTTAAGTTGATTAAAAGATTTATCAGTCATTGTTAAATTTACATATTCATGCTCTGCCTGCATATGCATTCAAACTGCTGTGAGGATGGACAGTCTTTACAGAGCCATTTCAATAAACATATTCAGCATAAGGAAAAAAAAATGTGCTGTTAATTTAGAGCATAATTCATTTCAAACTACATTTATTCTGTTTGACAATGAAATAATACAGGGGATTTTTCAGAACTGACATTTTTAAGGATAAACCTCTGTCATGTTAACACATGCACTCAAAAAAGAAGAAAAATAATTATTTAGATGTAACATTTGTGCAACAGGCAAACTCATTTAAGCCATGTAAATTCATAGCATTGTGTTGCAGCATGGCTGAGGGTGTTTTGAGCAAAGTGGCCCATTACAGTTATGCATGAACACACCATATTACAAAGTGTGAACAACATGTCATTCTTTCTCTGCATTTAACCAATTCACTAAGTGAAGCAGCGGGCAGCCAGGAACACAGTGCCCTAGGAGTTGGGATTCAAACCCACAGGGGCAACTCCCTAACCACTAGACCACCAGCCAAGGGGCCTTGATCAACATCAGTAAAGAGTTCTCATAACAGAGCCCAGAGATGGAGACATACAAATAGAACCAGAAATCTGCCACTAAGAAACTGAAAGCAGTCATGTTCCAATAACCCAGTTTCATGTACTCAAGCAAAATGCTGATGGAATTGCACTTCTCTGTACATTTTTCAGGCAATTATGTTTTTAACATTAATTTTATGTGAGAAGAGCTCCAGTTTAGTCACTGACATTCAGCTCCTAATTTCTCCCTAATGTGTTTAATCTCATTCTGTTCCACTGATGACAGTACTTGTACTGATATTTGACCAATCATACATCGCATTGTAGAAGTTTATCTTTTATCAAAAGGATCCCTGAAGGAGAACAGCTTCATCTCTAAAAGTTTGAATTTAAAATTAAATACAAATCTGGGCAAAAACTCAGAACTTATGTAGTTTTATTTAACTGAAGTGACAATATTATACTGGATGATGTGTAAAAACTACTTTTGGCCATAGCACACACACAAACACACACACACACTCAAACACATGTTTTAAAACTAATTACCAATGTATTTGTAATTTTACATTAGTTTCAAGCCCATCGCAACTCACCAAAGTGTGGTGCTACAACATTTCACTTCCAAAAGGATTTCACCTGAGAAATGTGATGATGTGATGTATTTTATTTAGCTGGAACCACTTTAGCGAAACTGAAAAAGGAGCTAACAGATTGCATTTAGTTTGCTGCGAACTTGTCATTGTAATAAATATGTCTTGCTTGTTTAATGCATTTCAGTCATCTTACATTCTATGAATCTGTATATCATGATGACCCCACAGTAGCTCTGTATCCCACCTTGCCAATCCAGTTGAAATGTCCTGGATCTGTCGAACCCGACTTAACGACTTTACGTGCAGACATCATTATCAAAATACATGCTGCGACTATGCTGTAGGACTTTGTTTGTTTGATAATGCTTCACTTTTTCATGCAAGGACACTTCCCAGTACCCTACGTATTTTAATGCGCATTAAAAAATAAGTGCATAACACAATAAGGAATCAAACAATAAGGAATCAACTCATCATTTATCCCCTACTGGCCCTCAGTCAGCAGTTAGCACTGATACATAAGGTAGTGAAGCAGGGTCCAGGTTAAAATACATTAGGTAGTGAAGCATTGTCCAGATCAAAACCCTGATGTGTTTTCCTAGCACGAAAAAAGCCCTAAATCGTGATAACAGCACATATTTTGATTACA
>JBBKCR010000016.1:14179403-14182614 GCA_037577295.1 Ladigesia roloffi
TGGAGAACGTTTCATGGCCAGATTCAGGCTTTACACTGGCCCTGCTTCAAACACTGCAGCTGCTTCACAAATCCAAACCAAAAAGTTAAATATAAAGACATGTTATTAAACACAAGAGCTGGTCTGTGCTACTCTGCATAAGTAAGTGTGTGTGTGTGTGTCTGTGTGAGTGCATTACTTGGATTTTAAAATAAAAGAATTAGAGATCAAAAGGATGGCATGGTTCATTTTCAGATGATGATAAACCGAAGCAACTTAGTAAGTACTGAGCTGTAGGTGCCTCTTTCGACCTCTTCTATGTGCCATCATTCTCCATTGCCTTTTCTAACCTAGATAAACACGTAGTTCAAATGTCAAAACGTATTGTCTTTTATCATATTGTATCATATCATCATATCATCTCATGACCAATATGTAAACAAAACTGATGCCTGGAATCCTATGGACTAAACGACACTCACTCAAGTGTGCACCTTTTTTAGAGGTGGTTTTAATCTAAATATAAATTGAGTGACTGCAGAGTTTTGGTAACAACATCAGCTTCTTATCTTCTGTTCTAAACAAAACAAGATAAATGTGGACCCTAAGGATGTCTTGGCTGATTGGTTACATCTAGGATAAGGCGATTGTTTCTGGTATCTTTTGGTATATTCTGCTTTATATATTTTGCCTGCATTGCTACTACCCCCAACATTTATTGTCAAAGACTTGGTAGTTTATTTCTGGAGCTGACGTAGTGATGCTCAGTCCCATAGAGATGTCCATCAATATTATGATATACATTTGATGAGTTCTAGGTATGGATGGACGATATTTTGATGGTACGTGATTTAGGCTCTTGTAAATATGCCGCATGTTGTTTATTCGAAAACCACAGTAGAACTGTTGTTCAGCATAGCATTAGAGCACATGAATTCACAAAAGTCACTTCTCATTCCACTGAAAGTCACATGACTCCTTTCTAGCATCAATTAATTTCAGCAGTGCTCATCCTCTGGATCTGAATTAGTCACCCCCACCATCTCTCTCTTTCTTTCTAACACACTCTCTCTCTCTCTCTCTCTCTCTCTCTCTCTGTCACTCTCTCTGCCCATGGCCAGTGAAAACATTAACATAAGTAAGCGGTGTGTAGTGGCCGGGCCGCCTCGAAGCTGCATGGGTGGCTGCTGTGACACCAAACACGGCGTGAAAACATCATTGTGCTGGAGAGATAATAGAAATGAAGCGGCTGGAGATTGCAGTGATTGCCAGTGCTGGACCTGCGGACTAATGTAATTGTTCAGGCTCTTGTCTCTGTTGATACAGGCTCTTCAGGAAGCATGTGATTTAGCTAAAAGCCATCTTCACGCCAAGTAATTAGAGACGCCATTTGGGGGATGGCATTAGCCTGATACACACACTCACACACACACACACACACACACGCACACACAATTTAACACCACGCTCTGGGTGTTATTCAAGCCATTAGCTGTGAGATTAGTTGCCTGATGTGACAATGAGAGTGCGAGTGTGTGTATGTGTGCATGGATGTCCTTTTGTGTTCATGTATAACTTAATATGGTATTCCTCCATGTGTATCTGAGTGTGTGTGTGTGTGTGTGTGTGTGTGTGTGTGTGTTTGTGTATATTGCTAAGTTGTGAAAGAGGGTGTATGTATGTAGTGTATGTACTCAGACAGGGGTATTGCACTCAACTGACATAAGTAGCTTGTGTGCATAAGTGTGTGTGTGTGTGTGTGTGTGTGTGTGTGTGTGTGTGTGTGTGTGTGTGTGTCCTCAGCTCTCACACAGGGTCTGAAGTCAATATAATAATTAAACCTATCCAGAGTGATAGAGAGAATACATATGCACTGCTTCACATTCACACTGCTTCAGTGTCAGTAATTAATTTGCAAAGAAGAATTGGCCCTCTCATGAAAGGAAAGAAAATATGCAAACAAAAGAAACCATTCTTTTGGATAAAGAAGAACTTGAATTGTATTAAAACATCTTCGAACTGATTTTAGTTGTCTAAGCTGAGTTGTTAAGTCATAAATACGTACACACTGATCATCCACAAAATTAAAACCTGCTGCCTGATATAATCTTGATCCTCCTGTGCCAATAAAACAGCTCTGACTTGTCGTTGTCGAGGTATGGACCCCATAAGACCCCTGAAGGTGTAAGGTGGGATCTGTGCCAAGACATGTAACTTGCAAGGTGGGGCATCCATGGATTGTCAACACCTTTGTCAGGTTCCTCAAACCATCCCTAAATATTTTTTTTGCGTGTGAGGGGGCATAGTCCTGTCGAAAGATTCCAGTGCCATGAGGGAAAGCTGCCTTGAAGGGATGTACTTCGCCTTCAGCAATGTTTAAGGTAATGATACATATTAAAGTAACATCCACATGAAAGTCAGGACCCAAGTTTGCCCAGCATAACACTGCCAGAAAGTCTCCACTGGCTTACCTTCTCATGATGCATCCTAATGTCATTGCTTTCCCAGGTAAGTGATGCACATGAACCCAGTCATCCACATGACAAAAGTCAACAGACCAGTCCCATCATTCCATTGCTCTGTGATCCATATCCATAAGTGGATATATAATATTTCTGTGCATTATTTTTGTTATGTGTGTATACACACATACATATATACATACATATTTAAGTAATAGATACACATATTTTTGCATACACATACAAATGTCTATATATTTTTTTGTATTAATTGTAAAGTGTACTTTTTAGTTTATTTTGTTGTTTTATCATTTTTAATCTATTGTTTTGTTGCTCTTTGTACGGTCCACTTTCTGCCGTAGCAATGTGAAGTTCTCACTTGTGGGACAAATAAAGATATAACCCACCCAATCTTATCTTATCCAGCTTTGATTGCCACATGTGCATTGCAGGGACTTCCATTTGTGTTCAGAGGTCAGCGTTGGCACTGTGACCGGTCTGCTGCCACACATCTTTATACACATCAAGCTACAATGCACTGTATGTACAACTTTCTAATACATCCATAATTTTTCAACGAAAAGCATCAGTGAGCCTTGGGTGCCATGAGCCTGTTCCTGATTCACCACTTTTTCTTAGACCACTTTAGGATGGTATGAGCCATTGCATACTGGGGACACACAATTTGCTTTCACAATTTGTCCATTTTCTGGCTGTTCATTTGGTGTCTAAAGTTTCCCACAGCTGCTACTGTGATAATCAGTGTTATT
>JBBKCR010000016.1:14196335-14207040 GCA_037577295.1 Ladigesia roloffi
AATAATAATAATAATAATAATAATAATAATAATAATAATAATAATAATAACAACAACAACAACAACAACAACAACAAAAATAATAATAATAATAAGAAGAAGTAGAATTTTTAAGCACCTTTCATGACTCTCAAGGTCACTTTACAGAGGTTATATTAGTTAAAGAATATATACAACCCTTGAGGTCCACACATGTGTTTCATTTGCATTGGCCACTTCTTGCAGTGTTTGCACTGGACAGCTGTCGGATTCTTCGCAATCCCATATTCCAGGATCGAAACTAATTTGGTGTTAATATATGTCCATTGATTATCACAGCTGACCAATCAATATCAGTGAAGACTTCCCTCTAGTTCCTCATTTATCCGATCTGACAGAAAACTAGTTTTGCCAAGAGCTGTACAACAATCACTATTGCGTAGTTTTTACACATGACTATAATTTACTATAAATAAATAGTTAAAAAAATAGTCATTTACAATTTATACATCAGTTTTGAAATGTTTCTTGCTTGTCTCTCTTTAGCATTCTCTTAAATCTCTGTTTGGTATTTATCAAGACTTACTAGACAATGAATGCCCAAGGATTGTTTTTAGCTCTGGGCCTGCAGCACTGAATGTTTTATGAACAGCCCCGGATCTCGAAATCATAATAATGAAGTATATCCAGTAGTGTCATCTGTCATTCCCATCATCACTGACCCCATTGCATTTAAGGTCCCCCCCTCTCACGCATCAAAACTAGTGTGAAAAAAATGTGTCAAGTAGTTGTTCATGAATAAAATGTCAACACAAGTCTTGCCAGAAAACGCAGCTTCAAAGATAGCAATTGTGCTAATGTTACATATACTTGTTTTCAGACACATTTTCATCACAAATCTCTTTTTATTCAATGAATGTAAAGACGAACACTAAATAATCAAGATGGGAGAATTTTTACTGGATTAGATGAAAACCCTAGTCCTTTTTATTTGAAAAATATCATCTCCATTTTTTCTTTTCGTTTTTTGTCCTGGTCTAGCTGTATGTGCATGGGAGAAGCATCATTGTACCAAATGTCCAGATAATTCATTAGCAGCTGACCTACAAGTGAGTTAAGTGACAATGTATTGCAGTCACCTGCAACAACTTCTTTACTTGTTCTTGTCAAGTTGAATTGAATGAAATGTTTTCAGTCTGCTGTGGTCAGTTACTGGGTTTATGCATTAGGTTAGAATAAAGTGAAGAAACTAAAAAAGGAACTCAGAGTCAACACTTTTCTGTAGTGTGTGTTCATAGCCATTTAGTTCCAGTTTTTTAAAGCAGAAGAGTTTAGAAACTGCATGACTGTGAACACATGGGGCTGTCTCTTTGGCTACTCTAACCGCGTATGTTGACTTAGAAACAGGCACGAATGTAAGGCTTTACATGGATGAATCCAAAATACAGGCTCAAATCGGAGACTGACAGAACCGCTAACCTTGCAGTTTCCCGCCAAAAGCCTCTATAAGAAGAGGGGAGGAAGAAAAATTTGAACGTCGTCTTGTTTATTCCTGTTCTTTTCCCATATTTACTTCAGAGCCGTCACTCATCTTTTCTTCTCGCCTTGTTCGTCCTCCCTTGCGGCCTAACTCTTTTTCAATCTCTCTCTCTCTCTCTCTCTCTATCTCTCTCTCAGACTGTGGGAGGGCACTGTTGTGTGCACAGAGATGTGAAGGAGCATCTGAAACTAATTAGGGTGCTAAAGCAGCCACCCAAAGACTCAGTGACGGATGGACCTCGCGTATTTATAGCTGAAGTAATTGGCAACACACACATACTCACACACACACACATTTGTATTCCTGTCTTTATTGGGTGTTCCGTGTTCTTCTGTGTTAGTGAACGTAACCCTTAAGAAAGTAATACTACTGGAATTTTTACAAGAATTTTCTTCTTGTAAAAATTCCCATAGTAAATTTTAAATGATTATTTCTTCAGACTATATGACTACTAATTACTAGAAGGGAGCAAACTGTAATTGACACAAGTATACTATAAACTTTGAGGCAAATTTGCTTTCTTTTGAAGAAACTGATATTTTACTTAAATAATTTACAATTTGCTGAAATTAAACAATTTGCTTGAACACAATTTAATTTGTAGTCTTAACTTGAAATGAGTTTAATTGACCTAATGTAGTTGGACTTGACATGGTACATCTTTTAAAACAATTTTTTAAAATAATTAAAATGGGAATTTTACTGATAAAAAAAAACATTTAGTAATTGAGATCTAAACAAAGGTATTTCAAGGGCTGAAATCATAAGTTGTACTGATGGCAGGTTTTTATACTATATTGTTACTATTCATATATAGTAACATATATGTTAATTTGCAAAAAGACATGTGACCCTTGATGGACCCTACAAATCTTCTGATTTTTTACATATAATGTTGATAATATTAATGCACTTTTTCTTTATGGACAATTTTACAGCTACTACCTGTGCGTACTTCTCCCCTTGGCATGATTTATAAACTACAACAAAGTTACTGTGAAATAATATTTTATAAAATATATAGCTGTTTCCAATAATATCGCAAATAGTTTTTAGAGCAGGGGTGTTGGAGTGTCATAGTTCAGCAGTTTGGTGAGTTCCCTGCTTGGACAAATCTGGTTCAACTCACAGCCTTAACGTCCAGGTTTAGTGTGTGTGTGTGTTTGAACAGTGTAGTTACCAAACAAAGCTTAACTCCTGCCCTCCAAGACCAGAGTTCAGTTGTGACCATGTTTTAGAGACATTAAACTCTGCAGATGTTTGGTTCCCATCCTCATTGCTGTGAGCAATTCTGACTTGATAAGCCTGTTTAGAAATGAATGATTCACATCAAACCATTCTGAGTGGCTAATTACATCTTATCCTTTTAATTATGCATTTTTTTTGTCTGCGGAATTCCCTTTTAACCAAAAGCAAGATGATTTAGCTTTAACTTCTTATTTGAAGTTACATTAAAAACAACAGTTTTAGTATTTACTTCATTCAGTTAAAACTTAAGTTAAAAAGCATCAGTATGTTCTAGTCCCCACATACTGCAAAATACATGAACTCACAGACACAGAAACAGACACAGACACACACACACACACACACATACACACACACATGTTTATGTTGACTGCATTTCTCTCATGCTGAGCAGGGAACCCTCCAGACCCATCCCTTCCAAAATTATGATTCATGTTACATCACAGTTTGACAGCTCATCTGTGTATGTGATCACACGGCACCCCTCCTTCAGACGAAGACCCTGCTTTGAAGTTGTTCACACTGCGCATGCTCACAACATATGCTAAAGACCGGCTCTCTCTTGTCCCAAGACTGGCGGCCTGGAAAAGCTGCATTAATATGATCATCAGTCAAGAGTGAGCATGAGGCAGACTGACATTTTTCCTTCACGCGCGTGCAGCCAGCAGCAGCTGATACGGAAGTCCGAGGCCCGGACTGCACATCTCGCCTATCTGTCCCAGCCTGTCAGCACGTCAAACCTGCATGTGAAAACATACACAAGCCACATCTGCCTCTCGTTAACTGCCATAAATGACTGCCATGTGCTCTGCTGATAAATAGGCCAGTCTATTTATTGGAGCACAACAAATTGGCTACAAACACTGACATGGAATCGAAGAACTATAAATACTGGACGCGATGAAAGTTTTAAAACGTGCTGCAGCTATTTTATGAGAGTCCCTGTTTTTTTTTTCTTCTCCTTTTCTCTTTTTATGTACTTTGGGTGGCTCCCTTCTTTCTCTCTCTCTCTCTCTTTCTCTCTCTCTCTCTCTCTCTCTCTCACACTCTCTCGCTTTCTCTCTCTCTCTCTCTCTCTCTCACACTCTCCCCTTTCATTCTACTACCAGTTCAGTAAAATCATTCTCTTTCTCCGTTTCTCTGTATCTCTATTCTCTTACTTCCCCTTCCTTCTATAATGAGTTTAGTAAAATGTTTTCTCTTTCTGTTTATGCCCTTTTTATTCTAATCTCTCACCATTTTTTCTTTAACTACCTGTAGTTAAAACCTAAATAAATATCTTTCTCTCACCATTTCTCTCTCTCTCTCTCTCTCTCTCTCTCTATCTATCTATTTATCTTTCCTGGGTCTCTTCCTTCTAATATCAGTTCAATAAAAAATGTTCTCTCTCTTTTTCTTTCTGCCCTTTTTTCAACTTCTTCCAGTTTAGTAAAATGCTCTCTCTCTTTCTCTCTCTCTTTCTCTCTTGCTCTCTCTCCCTCTCTCTCTCTCTGTGCTGTAAATCATAGCACTGAAAATGTGTTGTGGACACTCCACAGTTTTCTGCAGGATGTTATCGAATCAACTGCGAAACACAAGCCGAAAATTCCTGAATGAATCGGCAACAGACAGGCCGTAAACCCTGTGTAATTGCATATTTGGAGTTTATCTGGGTTTTTGTGAAAATGCACAAGATTCTCTTCCCTGGTGGTCCTTAAACACATCCATATGTCCCGATTGTTTCTCTTCTCACTTCCCTTTCTCTCTCTCGCTCTCTCTCTCTCTCTCTCTCTCTCTCTCTCTCTCTCTCTCTCTCTCTCTCTTACTCTCTCTCTCTCTCTTTCTCTATCTCTCTCTCTCTCTCTCTCTTTCTCTCTCTCTCTCTCTCTCTCTGCCTTTTGATGCATTACTGCATCGCATGAGGAAATTAGTTGACCTGTGTGAGTGGCATTTCATTTTTTTCAGTTGTTGTGAAGTTGTTGTGTTGTGCTTGACACTTTCTCCACGTCAGATGAGGGTTTTTCTTCGGAGTCTATGAGAGCGGGCGGGACGTCACACACAGACGAGTGTGGGCGGAACAGTTTGCAAACACCAAGCCACAAAGCACATCATCCCAACAGGAACACACAGTGAATGTGTGTGGGGAGGCCTGCCTCAAATCGTGTGTGGGCTTGTTTTTTCCCCCTGCTTGAGAAAACCGATCTGTTTTAAAACACGTGCTAAATATTACCATATTTACATTTTCCTGTTTGAGAAAGGCGGAGAGCGGGTGGTGGTGGAGGGGGACAGGGGGCGTTTGCAAGGGAGGGGGGGTGAGTTTGGAGTGGAAAGGTCCCGGGCTGGGGTTATGCGCTGTTTGAAACTGGAAACCCTTTTTTCAGGCTTATTTGTTTTATGATTCTGCAGGATACTGTGTTTACACTCAAAGTGCAACATCTGGATTAGATAATTTGTTGGGAATTAACCGCCGCTGGATGCTTATCGACCCCATCTGATTAAATCTGTTTGATGTTTTTGCTCTTTTTCTTTTTCTTTTTTTTTATTTGACACGCCATGTCAGTATGAGATTTGCATGACAGATGAGGGTTGTGGACTACAGCCACCCTTAAAACACACACACAGACACACAAACACAGGCACATACATCTAATTAGATCCTGTGCTTTGATCTGTAAGGGTTTATTTAAAGCTAAAGTGATTGGTGGCTTTTTGCCTGCAGTAGGCCTCAGGTCCTGTCAGGCCATGGAAAAAAATGGAATGATATTCCCGAAATGCCTTGCAAAGCTAAGAAGCGAGTTAGTTTGGGTTTGTTGATCTGTTTGTTTCCCCTTAGATTATTTCCCCATGCATTGAATCTAAAAATGATTTTTAACTTGTAACACATTCTGGGTGTATTTCGCAGGGGTGCACATCTCTGAACTTGCAGCGATTTGCTTCAGTTACATTTATTTAGAAAATAATTCCATGCATCTCACGGAAGAACTACAGTAGCAAACATTATTTGCTTCACAATGCATTCATGTACTTTTCCAGCCTTACAGTGGGGCGTTCTGTTTGCTGGAATGGTGAGTGGTTCAGCAGCTCTGTTAGCAGGCCGTGTAACAGGAGGTCAGCTGTAGTTTGTGTTCAGCTCTGTTTCTCCACAGGGTCAAGGCGCTGAACTGTGTGTGTGAGGCTGCACTGAGGGACTGGGAGTGTGTTGTGAACCTTCAGAATCTTGGCTGTGGAGAGCTGGGAATAGTCTTTCTTATTTATTGTGTTGATCTTAACCTAAAAGAGATGAGAAGTGGCAGTACTGACTCAAAAAGGGATATGAGATAAATCGAATAAACAAAATCCAGTGATAAATGAGTCATAAAGTTAAAAATAAAAAGATCATCCTTATTGTTCTTTCCTGTGCATCTTTAACAAAGAGTTGTTTTTTTTGCTGTGCTTCTAGATGACTAATTGGCTAGAGAGTTTGAACTTGTCAAGAAGGCAAATTCATTGCTAAAATATGCAGCAAAGAGTTCTATGAATTAAAATACAAAACAGTAAGACCGTTAAATAAGTGAACATCGGATGGAAATAATTATCATGATTCTTTTTGCATCAGTTGATTTGTAAAAGATGCATTCAGAGTGGTTTGATGTTTTAGAGTATCTTTCCCATTCAGAATTATTAGATAAACCAGGCAGCCAAAAAGTTTCATGCTTTGTGTGAATGTTTCTGAATGTGTCATACCTGAAATTATGTATTTAATGAGAGTTTAGAGAAGATTTTGGACTAAAATATCTCATTTAAATCCATTAACGTTGAAGAGGAACGCTTCATGCAGGTAGAAAATACTCTAAAGGAAATATTTTCCAGATTTAACAATTGTATTAATATCAACATTACATATGAACACTTAGAAGATACAAGTAGGTTTACTGGTGATTTGGGATAGGAAATTAGTATATTTCTGTGACAGACATCATGAGCTCTGGGTCTTGTCACATTAAAACATATTGAATGATTTTGTTTACATTTCACTGACTGATTTCTGCACTTATAAAAAGATCGATTCCACGTCAAGTGCGAGAATTCTCAAGTCATCATTTCTGAATTTTATGAATATAGGAGCTCAGATTTTCTAGAACACAGTATATTTGTTGACATGAAGAAAATGCCGCTTTGAACTCACATGTATGAGTCGGTTAAACATGAACATGTGGTGTCTACTTCTTCTTTTAGTGGAAATTGTGTTCATATATGTTGTTTATTCATGTACAAATGCATGACATGTTTCAATCAAATCAAAAGCCTCACTTATTTCAATGCAAATTAAATCACCTTCTATTTATTTTTTTCAAACATATCTAATCTAATCATAAAAGAAATACATGAGTGGTTGTTGAATCTAATGGTGGGCACTAAAGATTCTCAGTCTTCTTAATACTTTCACTGACACAGGAGAAATGTCTTGAACACCCCCCAACACACACAGCAGCAGCAGTAACAGCAGGGAGATTATTCTTACTTTGGGGAACAGATGCATCAGATGCTGGATGTGTGTGTGTTTTATTGACTCTAGCCATCTGTTAATACAGTGGCTTGTTCCTCGCTGAATGTTTGTTGATGCACAGACAGGAGAGGCTGAATGCCAGAAGAAACAGAACTAGAAGAGGACAGACAACAGTGAGAGACTGTGAAATTCTCTGAAAACCTGTTGCAAATCCAAGAGCACCAGAAATCTTTGTAGGTGCTTAGTGCAAACAGTCAACGTGAATATACCTGCTTTCTAAAAATCTAGAAACTTTATTGTGCACTAATGTTTTTACACCCATGACATCTAGGGCAGGTTTAATATTTTATATAAGTGATTTTATAGTCGATAGTAACAATTGTGGAGTGCTTTTATTAAATTTTGAATTTGAAGTGTGAGTAGTTTTACAGTATGTTTGTAATTACTGAGGAACGAGATTTTGGTATGAATCTGTAGCATGAGTCGTTTTTGACTAGTTATGACAATAATTATTGTGGAGGGATTTTGATTCAGTATATCTATGTAATCTCAATTGTATGACTACTAGCTGTGGTGTACTTTAGAAACAGAATTAATCTATCGTATGTGTAGTGTTCAGTGTCTGACAGTGATAACTGTCTGATTTTATCACAACCTGTGAATTTATATAAACCTATTGTATTTTAAATTCCCTTGCATTATTGTTCCACTGTGAAGATTCTGAAGAGTATTACACTACATTTATTTAATCAGAATAAAGAAATATATTTTTAAGAAAAGGTCACAGCATTATTTGTACTTATTCATTTGGAAATGAGAAATTTGGACCAAAAACAGAATCTAGGGTTTGATTGAAAATGCACCCTTAGACCTACTGGGGAGCAGTGAGTACATATATGTATTCCAGTCTCTGTGCAATATTACAAATAAGTCCCTGACAATTGTTCTCCTCCTGAACCCTTGCTGGTGAAATCTGTACATTCCAAACATTTCTTTATTTTTACGGGCGTACAGTAGCATTTGGTGCAGATGCCATTTGTCCACCATCTAACTTTCACAGTGGTGTTCTATTGTGAATGTGCTGGTGTGTGTGTGTGTGTGTGTGTGTGTGTGTGTGTGTGTGTGTGTGTGTGTGTGTGAATGTGGGTTTTCTGTACATGGATATCCCTGACCATGTGAAAAGTTCAGTTGATTTATAGAAGTTGTTGCATTTCCCTGTGCTAGAAGGAGAGTCACATTCTTAAGCCTTACTGAACCCCATTTTATTTTTCTATCTCTCTCTGTCCGCCTCTGTCTATCTATCTAAGAATATATGTTTTACAGGTGCACAGAGCGGCCGCTATTCTAATCTTTATTTGTATTTGTTAAAAGGGAAAATTATTCCTCATCGTATTTGTAGTTGTATTTGAGACAAATTTAAATGCAGCGCTAACTCCATCCGCCGCTCACCGAATCTACTCCTGAACTTGAGTGTGTGATGGAGGGAGGGGGCGGGTAGGTGGAATATCTAAAAGTGAAAGTGATCAATGAATCGTACATGAACACACCACTGCACACAATGTGAACAGCATGAAATTCCTCTTCTGCATTTAACCCATTCACCAAGTGAAGCTGTAGGAGCTATGTGTGGGCATGGAACCTTACTCAGGGAGCCTCAGAGTTGTCGTATTCAGATTACATATACGCACTAATATGCGTATATGTATGTATGTATGTAGGGGTAGGGGTCAATCCAAATACGATATTCGGAAAGGCACAAATAACGTGGGGCATTTTTTACGAATACCGTATTCTGACAAAAAAAATATTTGTATTTGGGAACCCATCCCCCCGCCTCCACCACACCCTCGCGTGGTTAGGGTACTGTCGATCCTGAAGTCCGCTAGGTACCTCTGAGTTACCCTGAGCTCTCCACACACCGCTACCCGGTACACTCCCCACACACCACTCCCCGGGTGCAGAGTTCATGGCTGCCGATGCTTCACTTGGTGAATGGATTAAATGCAGAGCAGACCTTCACCAAGCCTCCACTGCTGCTACACGTAAACAAGCATCATAATTATTCCTTTTGGTCATGTTCAAATTATTAATTGGTTCAAATGTATCGAAACATTAAAAAAGCTGATTATACACATTTTCCCCTGGACCCAGTCGTACCAGATTAGCCAAGACATTTTGGTTATCTGAGGATTGTTTCCTTAGGCTTTTATTATAGTATGTATTCAACTCTGCAATAATAAAGATATGTATGATTCTTATGGGTTTAGTAGTGACATCTACACTGTTACTGTCTTTAAGTTTATTTTTATGGCAAGTGAATGTAGCATATTTTGGTGTATCAAAGTGACTGAGATGTCATTAGAACATAATTATGAGAAGAGATTAGAATAGAGAGCTCTAAATAATGTTATTAGCAGAACTGATAATTATACATACTAGACAGAATATTTTATACTAAGGTATAAGTGTGTGTGCATATACATGTTTGTGTGTGTGTGTGTTTGTAGATTTTGACTGTTACTGTCTTTTCCCTTAAACATCATATTTATGCACACACTATGTGGAAGGAGCAGGACACACACACACACACACACACACACACACACACACACACACACACACACACACACACAATATATCATAGGTGCAGACAATAATGCTATACTCTCCACTTACTGTGTAAAATACATTTAATACGTTTTTTTATTCAATCTGAACATGAGGAGTACATGGCTCATAACCAAATCATGATCCTAAAAATGAAAGACTACACAGCTAAGGGCTGCCCCTGATCCTAAATAAAAGTTGCAGCTGTTTAAGGATGAGCTAATTAGCTAATGAGTTGAATCAGATCATTCCACTTTGCTGGTGAGACCTGTAATAAACAGTAGTATGTCGTTTTATGCTAAACGTAAGACTGTTACAATATAGTAAATATAGTATATAGTAAATATGTACTTTAATGAGACTTCCTGACTAACGTTAATCTCTGCCGCTATTCCTGTTGCTTCTAAAGTGGCTTTTCAACAAAAAACAAGAATGAAAGAAGAAAGAAAAGATGAAAAAAATCTCCCGGCAACAGGCTGTCTTTTGCGAAATTCATTAAAATACTGTGAAAATATATGAAGCAAACAGTCAGACTGAGGTTGCAATAACATCTATAAGCCATTTAGGGTTTTTTCATGCCTTATGCACTTTGAGACTCTCTAACACGCATATATCATTCTCTCGCTCTCTCTCACTCCTCTGCTCCACAGTCCGGCATGCTCATGTTGGCTTTGGCGTCTGTTCTCAGGTTGAACCAAAAATGATGGTTTGTTTAAGTGTGCTGGGAGCAGCCTGCACAAACAGGGGCTGTGGATTACCGCTTCACCAGAAAGAGAGGGAGAGGGAGAGAGAGAGGGAGAGAGAGAGAGAGAGAGAGAGAGAGAGGGATAGGGTGGGGCTAAACCTCTGATTGCATTTGTTTCTTT
>JBBKCR010000016.1:14207140-14221896 GCA_037577295.1 Ladigesia roloffi
GGCCTACCCTGTCCCCATCTGCAGATGTGTTAATAAATCTTTCTTTTGATACAATTTGAGCGAGATGGTGTTTGTTACTGCTAAAGAATCTCTTCCACCCAGCCGATTCATCCCTGGCTCAAAAGGGGCTAAATTCCCCGGCACGTTAAAACACATATATTGGAAAAATAAATATGAACCTCCAAAATGCTCACTTTATAAGTGAAAGAGAAAACATGTTAATTTCGAATGCAAATGTGTGTAATGTATTTTAATAGGAAGATTTTGATTTATTGTTTATTGATTTCTTGCGTATATATTCAATGTGAAGGCAGCTGTTCCATTTCTTCAGTACCTCAATTCTTCAGTAGAGCAAAACAATGTTTCTTAATATAATATATCTTCATTTTTGAACATTTGAAAGATTTAGCCAGTTAACGAGGCTATTCTGATTATAGTTTCCACTCATTCCTCTATTGGAATTCCTATGTTATGTTAGTGCTCAGCTAACAGTGGTGTTCATTAACACATTGGACCAACTTCAATTGTAGTTAAAAAAATTAGCATTCAAAGCTTTAAAATACATTTTTTTGGTCTGTATACTGCAGTTTGTCAGTGTGTTAACATCTAGGTTTGGCCCACAAAACAATGAATCATTGGTGTGCATGTAACATGGTGTCTAAGTCACCTAGTTCACAAACAACTACCCAGAAGCAATACATAAGAGGTAGGATTACTCAGAGTAAAATGTAAATAATTGATATCTCCATCACCAACATGCAGTTAAGTCATCCTACAGATATCGCTCCCCAGTCCACCCAGCCAGCTCATTATCTCAGCTCTAATTTCCCCCTCCAATGACACGTGGCTGCCTGAGTGTTGATGATGATGGCCAAAAGCATGGAGCTGCTTTTATTAGGCACAAGCATGATCTGCCGGTATAAAAAGGCTCCAATATCCATTTCTAAAAGAGAGAGAATCTCTGGTCCTGTCACCCAGGCAACAGCTTGCCTCTGGGATGCAGATCAGGGTGCACACTCTTGCTCCCACCCAGGCAATTCAGCCTGATGATGACTGTCACTTTTGAGGATAAAGAGAGAGAAAGAGAAACAGGTGGAAATTACAATTGTCCAAAATCTTTCTGCTTTCTGAATTGACCCATTTGCCTTTTTTATTTTGTCTCTCTCTCTCTTTCTCTCTCTCTCTGTCTCTCTCTCTCTCTCTCTCTCTCTCTCTCTTTCTCTGTCTCTCTCTCTCACACACACACACTCTCTATCTCTATCTCTCTCTTTCTCTTTTTTGCCCTCCACTTAGGCAAGGCAGAGGCCCATAAAAGGCCTGGTTAGGGGGAGTGGAGGTCAGTGTTATCTAAACAGTACCATTGGTGCCATTTGCTATAGCACCCTCCATGTAGAAAGGCAGAGAAATCAGCGCTGTCACTCCAATCAAGCTCCATGAATGTGTAATGCAGTGCAAGTCAGGTTGATGGGAGAAAATCAGGGCGAGAGAGCAAGAGAGAAAGAGAGAGAGATAGAGAGAGAGTGAGAGAGTAACCACCCATGAGGAAGGAAAGAGCCTCGCTTTGTGTGTATGTTTGTGTGTGTGCATGTGTGTGTGCCTGTGACTCTGTTAGTTATTGGTGTCAATGGGCCCCTATTTTGCTCGTCACTCTTGTTTGTTTGCAAATGGAAACAAACAAACACAGTGATTGTAGAAGGTGAGGAAATGGAGTGAGAGGGAAAGACAGTAGAGAAGGAAACATGTGTGTGTTTGTATGTGCGTGTGTGTATTTACCTGCATTGCATGGCCACACTACTTTCTGTTTTTATGTGGTTGCATTTTGAAAGTTTAAATAACTGTTATTAGACTCTATTTATCTCTCTCTCTGTCTCTCTCTATTTCTCTGCCTCTCTCTGTTTCCCAGATCCTCCCAGTCAATCTATGTTCAGTTCAATTCCTCATTGGCATTTTTGCATTTCGCACCGCATATTTTTATTGACTGCAGGCATAAAAGCAATCCAGTTGAAAAACATGCAGCAGAACTCATTTGTGTTTATCATCATTGATATGATGAGTATCCATGATAATGTTTGTTACATGCTTGGAAAAGGCTTATTGAATATAGGTTATGTGCAGGTAAAACATAAACATTGTATCCTCATTATTGTTCATTTTTCCCACATTCCTTAATTGTTGACAAAAATTAGTTAAGTTATATTGAAAGTTGTCTGGAGTGATGTATGGATGTAGAGACCATTATATATATATATATATATAGTGTGTGTGTGTCAGAGAGATGGCTTATGTCACCTACTGTTTGTTCATTTTTGCAGTCTCTGCCCTTTGACCACTTTAACTTCTTTATTGTTATGACTTCTTCCATGATGCTGCTCTTATCATTTTCAATCTAACACCCAAAGAGCATCTGGTACAGAGGGAGATGTGAGTGTGAGGTTAAAGGAAAAATGAAGAGATCAGAAAAAGAAGAAATTATCAAAAAATTACAGAAAGAAAAAAAACTGAGAGGAAAACATTATTGAAAGTAAGATGAAGATGAAAGAATAAATAAACTAGGAATAGATGAAGTGAGGGATGAACATTAACAAAGCTCTCCAATGAGAAGATGGAAGAAAGGACAGTGTAAAGGGTCACCGGCCACACTTTGCTTGTGTTTTAAAGCAAAATCTAGACTAAACCATCAAACCATTACCTCAAATTGCATCAAGTTGTTGAGTAATCTCAGGAGACTTGCTCCTGTGTTAAATAACTGGTGAAGCTTGAGATCAGCTGTTTTTCTAATGTATCTGGCTGTTATAACCAAGCAATTTAGAAAGTTGGTACCTGGACTGCCTTGAATAGACTGAATTTCTAATAGTATATTAAAAGGTCTGTATTGTATAAAACTAACATTTCTAAATGTACAATTCATTCCATAGTTCATTTAATATCTCAGCTGCTTACTATGTTTATAATTATAGGTGACATGTTCTACACACTATTGTAATTTCATTCATTTCTTTTGGACAATTAAAATGCTTTTTCAAAATGTTTTTGTGTTTGGTATCTAGGAAACAGTAGTGGTCATTATTTCGACTTCAAAAAATGAACAAAGAGACCTAAGATTACCTCAAATGTGAGTTAAGCAGATGACACAATCAATCATGTTTGCATTGGCAATGGGTTCAACCAATTTTGTTCAAGTTAAGATTGGTGTATGTCTTCTAGAAGCCTTAGAGATAAAACATAAAAAAGTATGAGTGGCAGCCTGTCCCAAACAGTTATGTCAGATGGTATACCACAGCAGGTCTTTACTGAGGTTCCAACACTACCTTAAAAATATAAGTGCATTTATTCATAAAAGATTTACATAGACCCTTTAAAAAGCTGCAAGTGTGATAGAATAGCCAAAAATTTGCAATTGTATGTGCAATTCTATTTATGGACAATTCTATTAGCTTAATGATAATTAGGATCCCACGTATGTGCCATAAGTGACTGGCGTTGCTGTAGAGGTGTGTCTATAATACTAAGTTTGAAATTCTGTTAACGTTAAAAATGTCTTTACCGTGGCTAACAGCATATCTTTCATACGCGAGTGCCACGTAAGGACGTATTGTTGATATTACATCACTCCATCAACTCCATGATTTAGTTTTCTCAGCACTGCCTGACTGGTGTGAGCGGGGAAAACGCGCAAGTTTGATTTTAACCAAACTATCACTTTAAAAATGGGTGTTGTCAGCACTAGACAAACAGCGCTACTTTACGAGGCTGTGGTGTAATTACCTGTTACCTTGACAGTTACGAGTTTAATGGCGCCCTAGCCTTGAGTTTCCTGGATACACCTGCGGGAGGTGATAAAAGACTTAGACTAATAGAGACACTTTGCTCAAATTAAACTTGTCCCTGAACACCCAGCACTCATGTGAGAGCGTGGATGTAGCTCCGCCACCTCGTCTCTCCTCCAATGCCCTTGCTTTGTACTTAGCTCAACTCTCGGTGCGTGAATGGAGGAGAGCATTTCTATGTTCATTGCACCTCGTTTACATCATTTCCCAGAGTCCTTTGAGCTATTGAGTAGGTGTCTGCAACCTGACTGATGGGAAAATATTTCATTTCTGACCTGGGTGCACTTTAGATTCTCATCTTGCACCCTGACCTTAAAGTGTGTGTGTGTGTGCACTTGTGTGTATTTGTATTGCAAGTATTTAACCACAGTTAGCTGCACAGACACCCCTCCCTTCACACAAACACACACACTTGCACGTAAACCGTCCTATTAGCGTGTTTGAGCAAATCTGATGCAGGCCCATTTGACCTCCACCTTCTCCCTGACCCCTATGTCACTCCCCGGAGAGATGAAGGGTACGCTGTTTGTGTGCATGTGTGTGTGTGTGTGTGTGTTTCTGAGCCTTGATGTCTGACACCCTGATAGTCAAAATCACATCCCTACTCTCTTACTCTCTCTGCCTTCCTCGGCTGACCTTCCATCTTACCTTCTGTCTCTCATAACTATAATTATCTATAATAATAATAATAATAATAATAATAATAATAATAATAATAATAATAATAATAATAATAATAATAATAATAATAATGTCATGGATGGCAGCATAGAACAATATTACAAGGAAAAAAGATATAATACCCAGATTACACCTGACTTAAAAAATTAGGAACACTAAGTAGAAATGTGTGGTTAGGTCATGAGTCCAAATCCCAGGTCTGCCAATGGCACCACAGAGATATCATTAAGAACGGCTGTCCTCACATGTTGTTCCCCAAGGCGCCCACTGCCTGGTGAATGAGTGTAGATAATGTTTATGCTGTTCTCACTGTGAGCTCTGGTGTTTTCACATATGAAAAATGAACAATTTACACTTTACACACTTTATTACAGGGAATTGAAAAGGGTCCTAATCACTTTTCCCCACACTGGACAATAGATCACAAGTCAGGCAGCAGAAATATGTGACTGTATATTACTACATATGGTTTTAAACTATAGAACTGCACAAGGGCGCGGGGGGGTTGTTGGAACGATTCTAAGGACCCAGCACTGGCATGGGGCCCTGTTAGGGGTTAGTAATATTATCTTAATAAAGGGGGGATGGGGCAAAATTCTAATCTTTCTTGGGGCACAAGATTTCTGGCAGCGCCCCTGGAACTGCAAGTGTGCTGGACATTCACCACTCTGTTCTTAGAAAGAAACACCCTTGACCAGTGCAGGTTAGAGGCCAGTGGGACCTTTTCTGTTCTCTATAGTAGTTTTAGATTTCCAGTGAAGGGACGTTTGAGGAAGGTGTTGTTTTGAACACAGCCTTTGATTAAAAAAATGTGTATTGTAGCAGATTTATTCTCTAAACATGAAGGCCTTTCATCCAAATTCCTCTCTGATCGGCTGTAGATCTGGGAAAACATGTGCAAAATTAATGGCACCCCCTGGTCTTTGCTCTGCTGATGTATTTCTTGCTCCCTCTCGATCTCAGCTCCTGCAAGAGGGTGATGAAATAAACTTGTGAAACCAAACAAATCTTCCTAAAGCCGGTGGAAGCGGGAGCGTTGGCTGTTTTCCTTTCTTTTTGTTTTACAGCTGCGTGAGTAGAAGCCAGACTAACGTCATCAGAATTACAACTGAGGTCTCTTCACCTCTGTTCCCTCCATCCAGCCTGATCTGCTCCCTCCGTCCAGGCCATTATTCAAATGGAAAAAAATGTCCCGGGCTAATCTGTAAACCTTTTGAGCCCCATACCATTTTTAGGGTCAAATGATGCCTCGCATCTGCTTTGTAGTCTGTAATAAAATCAAATATATGTTTATTAAAGCCAGAATTCATTACATGGAGTATCTGTGGGGGTAAAGTCATATTTGTTGTTTTCTCTTTTTTTGTCGCAAGCTCTCTGTAGAGCATCTTTCATGTGTGTGTAATTATCATGCATCATTATAGTGTGATTGTCATGGTCGCATCATCAAAGCCCAACACGCGCGATAGCAACACCCCTCTACACACTCACACACACACACACACACTTTGCATGCACGCACACACGTGCACCACACACATTCACTCTTATTTTGAGGGTTTTTTTGAGGCATGAATTTGCCAGCGTCTGTTTTTGAGTGCACTCTCTCTCGAGCTCAAAGAGAGCGCGTGGCGCGCGCTGTGAAGTGGCCCCCTCGTCACGAAAGAATGAAGCGGTGAAAATGTCGAGAAAACCTGTGAAGCACAACACGCTCAGCACCACCACCGCCCCCAACACACACACACCCAAACTCTCTCTCTCTCTCTCTCTCTCTCTCTCTCTCTCCGCACGTTTTAATCTCTCTCTCTCTTTCTCTCTCTCCCTCACACACACACGCTGTCCATTCCTCTCTTTTTGCACCTCTCTCTATATTTTTACTTGTTTCTCCCTCTCTCTGTCTCTTTTGTTGTTTCTCTCTCATTCTCTCTCTCTTTCTATCTCTCTTTTTACTTCTGTCTCTGCCCCTCACCCCATCTTGATTTCTCCCTCTCTCGTGTAATATTTATCTCATATATTGATTTGCATAACACAGCCTGTGACAGAATAAAGCAGTGAGAAAACCTAAACACACACACACACACACACATACAAACACACTAGCACACTCTGGTCCACTTGCTTTCTTCTCATACATGCACTCCCTCCCTGGCAAAATATTTATCTCATAGAGTTATTTACACATGTGTATCCCGTGATGGCCCTTTGGGAAAGGGTTTTGATGACTGAATTTGCCCAGCCAGAACATTCCCAGTGGCAAATTTTTGCTATTTGACTCTCATTTTTAATGGGTGTTGGCCACTGCATGCGTTTTTGTGGTTAAATGACATAAATGTTAATTACTTTATGAACAAAACAGAGCAGTGTGCAGATGACAGAGAACAGCTAGTTATCCACTGCTGGCCCGGCCTGGCCCAGGTCAGAGAATACAGCTGCTATTGCTACAAAAAATATGACTTGATGACATTCACCACTGCACGTACACAGAAAAACGTTGCTGCTGTATTGTAGTAAAGCATTAGCTTTCTGAAAGCCTAGAGGCCTTAGTTACTGTGACCTTGTTCTGGGATTTTCAAGTTCTTAGTTGGGAGAACAATTTCAAAAAGAATTGATAACTATTATAACCACCTATCATGTATTTCCATTCACAGATCTCTTTATTAGAAATAACCATGTACTGACACTCACTGATGTCTTTATTGGAAACACCAACCTTATACTTCCACTCACTGACCACTTTATTTGAAACTCCTATAATATTCTTCCACTCACTGACCACTTTATTAGAAACACCTACCTTGTACTTCCACACACTGGCCACTTTATTAATTGCCTAAATCTTATAGGTCCATTATAGGTGTGTACAATTGTGAACTATAGACAACTTTCTGCTCTTCTTTTTTCTTGCTTGTTGTATATTTTTTACTTGCTTGTTTTTTGTGTAAACTAAATAACTTTCACTTGTCTCTCACTGAATAAACTTAACACTTGACATTTCTTGATATGATTTAATTATCTGACTCATTCTGTTGCTGGAAAACTGAGACTTTTTTCTGTTGCCGGAGAAAAGAACAGCTGTATCACAAGCAATGCAACGGAACAAACTTTACTCAGATCTAATTTGTATTAGTTTCATATTGGTTGTTTTTACTCCCTGCTGAGCTGAACCACTCATGAAACTGTCTGTAAGTAGTGAAAAACATGCAGAAGTCTTCGAGAATGTTTAAATGCAAAGGTTTATTTCATATTAGAGAACTGTTTGTAAAAAAAAAGTGCATCAAAACCAATGTCTAGAACTCTTTAAATATTTGTTTGACTTTTGGAAATTATATTACAATATCTCACTTGTAATGACAAAGTGAACAAAGAAGATTTTGAGAGATTTAAAAACTCCCGGCCATGTTAAAGATTAAAACTGCACTGAAGCCTTTTGCTGCCACCTAATACATGAGCTATCAGTTGAATGGTGTGTTGATGAATGGGGAGATTCACATAAAATTTCTTAGTGTTAACTGAATAAATCAGCAGAAAAAAACATTATGATGAAAAAGTGGAATGACACAGGAAAAAAGTACTGAACACATGAATTGAAATTTATTTTCTACTTAATGAAGAAACTTTTGCTTGTAATGACAGTTTTGAGATACTTCCTGTACAAAGAAACAAATTAAATGCATTGCTCAGGTGTTATTTTGACACTTACATTTTGAAGATCCTGGCAGGGCCTCTTGAGAATACTAATCTTTAGTTCCTTCTACAAATGTTCAGTTGAATTTAAGTCATTCTAACAACTTACACCATTCCAATAACATGATTTCCTTTCTCGGAAACCAGTTGTACGCTTCCTCTTCATTTCAAGAATTTCTCAGTTCATGGCCTTCAGTCATTGTCCCTTCATTTTAGAAAGACTGCCATTACCATGAGAAACAATTCCACACCATGATGCTTCCATATCCAAACTTCACAGTTAGAATATTCTTTTCTGGGTGATGTGCAGTGCCATTTCTTCTAAAACATGGGGTCAAAATTTCAATTTACCACATTCGTTAATCCGCTGTGGAGTCTTTCAGGGTGGGCATACATATGATTCTTTCCCACAGCCACAAAGTGCTGTGGGAAAACTGACTGTGTCACTGCTGTCTGTAGAAATTCAAAATGTTTTCATCACAAGATTGGAACGAGGACATTCTTTCAGTCACACCAAAAACAATTATAGCGAAACAAACTAACAGTGTTGGGAGTAGTGTGTTACAAAAGTAACTAATTACTGTAATGCATTGCTTTTTCCTGTAACATGGTAATGTAAGGCATTACAGAACAAAAACTGGTAATATTTTACTTGATACAAATGTCAGTAACATGCGTTACAATGTATTTTTAAACCGGAAAATGTTTTTTTTTCTCCTTCATTATAAATTCGCCCAAATCACCGCAAGATCAGCAGAGGAGAAACTTCTGTCCGGATTTTGAGGCCTGCGTCCCACATCCGGCTGGAATTTTAGAATCCTTCGGGATTTTGAGCTGCCTAAACATTCGTCACATTATGTGGATCTCTCAGAACCTAAAAGTCCAGAACAGCCGTCGGCCTGAGATGCGCATTAGGAAGAAAGTCCCGCTAAGGTGTCCTTCACAATCCCAAATCTGGTCACCTTAGAGATGAGTGAACCTGCAACTGATCTAACGTCGGATATTACTGTCACCTTCCACTGGATATGTTATGAGCCAATTTAGCCTCATAAGCTATATTAACACGGCCAAATCCATATATCCAGTTATTTTGGCGAGAGAAAAATTAATGCAATAGTAGTGTAATGCCTTACATTTTACAGTAATATTGTAATTTACCAAATAAGTTTGAAATGACAGTAACAAGTAATAAATAATACATTACAGTTTTGAAGTAGCTTGCCCAACACAGCAAACTGGTAGTTGACAAAATACAGGAACAAGTGTCTGTTTGGGATGAAGATTCATTTCAATGGGAGTTTTCATGATGCTCACAAAGTTGCAAAAACTGCAAAGGTATACCAGGTGGGTGAGGTATTGGCTCACATGGCTAAATAATGCCAAGATGTAATAAAAAAACTCAAACAAGGCTATATTCTGTAAAGCTGCTTTGCAACAACATTAAAAAGAGCACTATACAAATAACATTCAATTAAATTCAAGTATAAACAATAAAATACATAAATGTCAAAGTAATTTTGACAGAAAAACTTTCTGCTGGTTCAACTTTTGGGGACAATAACCAGGTGGGGAAAGAATTGCTGCTAACAAGTCTGCAGCACTGTTATGAGTCTGCGATGAATCTGCGAAAAATCAAAGCATGCTACAACCTCCATGCTATTAGGTACAGCATAGCTCCTAGTGCCAGTGGAATAGTGCCAATAGAGGCCATGTTGGTGGAGTGTATTGTCTAATGTTTTCTCTGTAATAATTGTACCTGCTGTCTCTGAATCTTTCTGAATGTCTTTCTGAGTGGTTCCTGACTCTTATGCTACTTCCCTGACTATCTGACTCCCTGGTCAGGAATCTTGCGAGGAGCTCCTGTTGATGGTGAAGTGATGTTTCTTCGTCTTTCCATAATGGCCATAATGGTGAGTCCTGGAAGATTCAGAAATTTTTTATATGTCTGATATCAGTTCAGTTTATCTGTTTTGCAGCAAACAAGTAGAGAAGGTCCTGGGAGAGCTCTGCTTTAACATAGCCTCAGATGTTTCTTGTGTGACACCTTGGTAACAAAAAGCTTTTAATAGCCCATGAGTATGTTCTAGACCAGCTGATACTATTTTTCACAGATTGGAAGCTGGTTCCTTGCTTTTATTGTGGCGTTCAGAGGTTTTTTGATGCAGTCAGTGCTTTTCGTGCATCATTACACATTATTGCACATTATTAATGGATTTTAATGCAGCGATTTCTTTATATTTGCGGCTTTCTTGAGTTAATTGAAATGTCTGATGAAAATTTAATATGACTAGCCTCACTGGAATGTATATTTACTGAAAGAAGTTTTGTCTAGGGGTGGGTATCATTAAGGTTTTAACAGTATTACTACTTCTATTGATACCGCTTATCGATTCGGTACTATCACAGTACTCTTATCGATACTTTTTGTTGTGTTCAATTAAAAAAGTTTAACTAATTCAGAACCAACCTAACCTTAATCTAGATTTAGTATTAATTAATTTTTAGGTAAGCTCTGTTTTGAAATTTCTTAGATTATAATAATTTTTTTATTTGTAAATGCAGTACTATATTTTAAATGTCATTTAAATTTTTTATATTCATTTAGGATGCTGCATAAAATACTCTCAATATTTAGCCTAAATATAGGCTATATGTAACTGAATAAAAATAATAATAATTATTATTAAATTATTAACACTGATTTAGAGAGCCCTTGTGAGATGTTTATATCATTATTTAAACATAGCATACATGCTAGAGGAGAAACCGAACCCAAATATTGTATTCAGAAAGTCACAAATAAGTGTTTTTTACGAATTCTATTTTGACAAATACTTTAAAAAAATTTGTAATCAGGAATACCAATACAGATACGAATAGCGGCCGCTTTGCACAACCCTGATGCATACCTGAAATAGCAGATAATGAAGTAGAAGCTAGGCTGTCGAAACCTTTGCATTTCTCTATCTGAACACAATGCACTTTGGCTAGATAATAAATTGTGTGTGTTTCCGCCTTTACAATCAAAAATCTTGTTGTGGTTGTGGCAATGAGCATTCTCCTGTTCACACGTATGAAGTGTAACCTTACTTTGGATTATTTGGCTCTCTCCTTCTTCGTCACTCCAAAAGCGCCAGCTCTCTCCTCTTGT
This sequence comes from Ladigesia roloffi, assembly GCA_037577295.1. Lineage (NCBI taxonomy): Eukaryota > Metazoa > Chordata > Actinopteri > Characiformes > Alestidae > Ladigesia > Ladigesia roloffi. The sequence continues at coordinate 14,218,481 of JBBKCR010000016.1, forward strand.
ATGTGAGCTCTCTCTATTGTGTGTGCGTGAGCTCTCTCTCATGTGTGTGTGAGCTCTCTCTGTTATCATGATAATGATGAAATATTACAATATTGCTCTCTAAATTAAATACTTAATCTGCTGAAACTCATTTTACCAGAAAATTATTTAAACAGCTACACATACATCCACATACTTATCTGTAAGTGTTTAGGCATGGATGTGCACTATATGAATGACAGTACTGGGACACACTTGTTTTTCAGTGTTTGTGCAAGGCCCCTTACTTCCACTGAAGTTAATATTAATGCTTCAGCAGACCAAGATATTTTGGACAATGACATGATTTCAAAGTTGAGGACACAGTTTTTCTATTCCAGCTTGACTGTGCCCCAGTGCACAAAGCAAGCTTCATAAAAACATGGCTGGATGAGTTCTGTGTGAAAGAACTTGACTGATCCGCACAGAGCCCCGATCTCGACCCCATCCAACACATTTGAGTTTAAATGGAATAGAGATTGAGAACCGGGGCTTCTCATCTAACATCAGTGCAGTACAGAATGAATGGACACAAATTTCCCACAGAAGTTCAAAAATCTTGTGGAAGGCCCTCCAAAAAGTGTGGAAGGGCTTATGAACACCATATTATTTGAATTCCGTACCATTAAAGTCCCTGTTGGTGTAATGGTCAGGTCCCTCTACTTTTACACCTAAAGTTTACATTGTGTTTGAAACTGGGTGTGTTCTTTTTTGAAATGAAAATTTGAGAACCCAGCTTTAGAAGATTCAAGTGGTTCTTCTTTGGCATTTATTCTGGCACCATAGTTTTTAGGAATATACAGAGGGAATTCCAATAAGAACAGTCTGTTGTGGAGGTAATTTTATTTATATTTCTACAGTATGCAGAGTATGAGTCCCATATCTGTTTCAATAAGAAAAAAAAACACTAATTGCTCTTACACAACAGCCCTCCTCGTCCCACTTTTAGATGAGTATGTGTTTAAAAGCTGATCTCCCCTATACCAGTGAGGTGTTAAGCCTTAACCTTGGAGTCAACCTCACAAAACACATAAAACCTACAGACACACACAGAACAGGGGGGTGCGGAGGGGCTATCGGGGGTGGAGAGGGGTCCTGAAGGTGTGTGGGCAAAGCCAAGGCTCTGCCACATTATATGCTTTAACATGGCTGGCAAATCCAGCTCGGTTAAACAAACTTAACCTTCATTTGTGAAACGGTGCAACTCAAAGGGCAAAAAACGACTCGGGCAAGTAATTACCGCCCGGGGGGAAAGCAACAGGGGAACAGAGACAGAGAGAATGGCAGAGGAAAGAAGGGAAATCATTTAAGAGAGCCAGGCATTTTTAATGAGTTTGCTCAGAAATTGATTTTCCGCAGTAATCTTTTATTTATATGCAGTGGGCGCTCTATCCCGCGCCCGGCGGAAGGGTCAGCACAGCCTGATCCCTGCCAGCAGCCCCGCTCGCTCAAACAACGGCCCAAAGCCCAGGGAAAATGGTATTTTAGCAAAGGCAAACATTGTCCTGTCTGGACTTAAGGGCCGAAATAGCTGTTTGTTTTAAAAAGTTCTTCCTCTCTGAGCCTTATTATGAGCCCTTCCCTTAGAAACCCACTTTAATTGTTCCGTTATAGGTTTCGTTGACATGTATGGAGAATCTGTGTCCACATGTTGTTGTAGGCATTATGAAATTGGTCCACTAACAGTTAGTGATATAATAAAAGTTAAAATTATGTAATCAGCTTTCAGCAAACATAAATTTTCTTGTGAAACAAACAGAGCAATAAGTTTGTTGTCACATCACATCGCCTCGTCTCACAATGCGACAGCTCTCTGTACATCAAAGACAGTAATGTTGCATTAGTAATTGCTGTCAAACCAATACAAGACACATTCGGCGCAAATAACACCCTGGCATCGGGTTGGAACAGGGATTTTATTCTGATTTGGTTTTAGAAATATCCCAGTGCGTTTGGTCTTCAAAAAATAAAATATAAACAGTGTGTAAGTTCCGTGAAAAAAGGACAAAAAAGTCCGTAAAAGATCTTGGACGTCTCCAGTGATGCAAGACTACAATTTCACAGTGGAACAATTTAACCTTTGTCCCATTTGAGCCTATAATTGTGGTTATTGCTGCTGCGGTCCTTGTTTATTACGTACATAAAAACGTAAATAATAACTCAGAATAAGAATTTTTATTTAAACTTTCATTGTTATTCTACATTGTGTTGAACCCATCAACAGCGTCACATTCAAGTTCACATGTTTACCTGACATTAAATTCCAACGTGTCTGGAATTAGACTATTAGAATAAAATAAAAGGCTGTTTTAATTAAAGACTAGCATTAAGACTGATATACATTTGGCTGGCCGCAAAAGTAAAAAAAAACTAACTTGCTGTATGCTGAATAGGAGACTGCATGTATTTCAGACTGTTTTTCATTGTATATTATCGGAAAGGGGAAGTTTTCTCACTTTTTCACATATAAATTATATGGGCTGAGAAAGGAGATGTATATTATTTGGTATTCAATTTAATGAAATTTGTACTTTAAATAAACTTATGACATTTCACATTAGAGCACCTGTCAATCAAAGCTTACTTTATGAAAAGAGGGAAAAGTTTCAGTCATTAACAAAACTGAAAAGAACTCGAATCCACCTGCACTGCAGGTCAACTTACACAAATGCATGTCATTACTGCCACCCAGTGGTGATACTGGATGAAGTTCTTGCATGTGGAAATGGGTTTGTTTCAAAAGCTGACCAATTTGAATGGCATTTCAGTGGCTTTGAATTAGACCCGAGATCTAAAGTAGCAGAATTCCCAGATTTCAGATCAATGGAAATCAGGCTAATTAAGCAACTGACAAATATCAGTGAGCTTTAAATAGGCATTATATATATTGTTTTTGCTTGCATAAGAGATCACAAAATGCAAAATACTGTAATAAAAACTTGTTCTTTCTCACCTGTAGATGTCAGTGTAAGTCCATTTATTTGTGCAGGACTCATGATCCCATTCAGCATTGTTTAATAATTAGACCGCCCTGCCCTTACACCCCTCATTCAGACGCAGAGGAAGCAGTGAGTATATATAAACACTCTTTACGGACTCCCACTGAAACCTATTCTTCCATACACTCACACTTACAAACAAACACACCAACACATACTTTTCCACTTTTGACTTTAATATTTTCATTTTATTCTTCAATAATAGACAAAGGCATGAAAATATACTCTCGAAGAAATAATAAATATACATATTTCTTTATGAACAAAATGCACAATTTACAAAATGAGTGAACTACCTTTTCAGTCATACGTCAGTAACAAGAGTACATTATTATTATTATTATTATTATTATTATTATTATTATTATTATTATTATTATTATTATTATTATTATTATT
>JBBKCR010000016.1:14234943-14254274 GCA_037577295.1 Ladigesia roloffi
AAAGAGAAAGAGAGAGAGAGAGAGATAGAAAGAGAAAGAGAGAGAGAGAGAGAGAGAGAAAGCGAGAAAGAGAAAGTCAATTATATGAAGGAGAATATTTTCCATCTCTGATCTTTATCAAACCCAAAGGGATTCCAGGAAAATATACTCATATTTGTGCATGTGTGTGTGTCTGTGCGTGTGTGTGTGTGTGTATCCCAACCTGTCCAAACATATGTAGTAAGGAGAGTGAGAGGGAGTGTAAGGGAGAAAGCTTCAGATCTGCAATGCCTGCTCTCTTTTAAATATTTTTTTAAAGTTTGCTTTCAGTTCAGTTATTTGTTAGTAGATGGTAATTGTGTATTTTGGATTTTTACTCAGGATTTTCTCTAAAGCTGCTGTATCTTTGTCCTGTGTTTTACAGTTATTCAAAGAGGCACCATTGTTGCATGTAATTGATATAAATATGCAGACTAATGCCTTAGGATAATTTTGCGACAGGATTTTGATAGGATTTATTTTACTATTACCAAACTCAACATCTAAACTTAAGAAAACACATGTAGAAGTTTTTGTTTACAGTGGAAAATACATTTCTTTGGGGACATGTTTTTTAACATAGTATTTGTAAAGAAAAGTTGGTATGTTTCTCTAAAGAGTATAACTTCACAACAAATCACAAACAACTTCATTTTTAAGAATTTTTGTAAATTCTTATGTTTCAAAGTCTTACTCTCTTCTTATGCAGTATTTTTGGTCATTTTCCTATTCAAGGATTACATGTAGTTCTAGACTTGCAAGTGGCAATGGTGACCCACCACTAGAATTTTTATGCACTTTGAGATGCATGTAGGGTGTAATATTAATAAACAAACTTGTAATAAAAACAAAAACACATAATTCATTCCTTAGGCTTCTTCCCTAAACTGTGACTCTCCCAGTTTTAGCCTCTTTGACTAACCTCAGTCCCTGACCTCACAGATGCTCTTTAGACTGAATGAGCACAAAACTCTCCCAAAAACACACAAAAAAAGTCAGGCGTCCACATCCTTTTGGCCACATAGATTAGATTAATCTTAAAGACACAGTAACATTAATATATTGCTTAATGCTAGAAGATAAAGAAGGGGGACGCCAGTCCCTCTAATAGATACTGAGCAAGAAAGAGAAAGCGTGCTCTAACACTGACAGGATGAAAATGGATCCTCGCGTGCCAGCCGGCCGTTACAGCCAAGATGAAATGACTGTTCCATCCCGTAGAGGAATGCAGATCAGAACAGGAGCAGGTTAAAAGGGAAAAACGGAGGCTCGTTCTGGGCTTCGGGAACACCGCTGTGAGGAATTGCATTTTGCCTCTCACATTCCCAGCTGCCACAGCTCCTCCACTACCTCAGACAACTGCTGCTTAGGCACGATCCGCCGCAATGTGCAAAAATCATTACAGTTCTAAAAAGCACCACAGGCTCAGCAGGAAAGGCCCACCCGAGCCAACACAGGGGGATCCACTCTCTGATGGAGACGTTTGATGGACGACTAATGATGAGGAACCATGGAGACCACCTCTAAGAAGGCACATAGAGCCATCCTTTTCAATCAATTAGTTTGCTTATGTAAAAACCTTTCAGGGCATTGTTTTAAGCTTCTAATGCCTCATCAATCAATTCCTAAGAAAGGCAGGACAAGTAAAGTGAACTAATTCCACAAGGACACTACAGGTTCTCCATAACATGCTTATAATCACACTTACACACCCAAGGTGCAGTACATAAAGAAAGCAGCTCCATTTTCCGTGTCATTTAACTTACATGGGTTGCTACTTCTTGAGGCGTTTCACTACTTATAGCTCAATTAGGTTTTGCATTTAAATGTTCTTTCAAATGTACTTTCATCAGTTTCTTTTTGTATTCTTTATTTTCTGTGAGTATTTTCCTCCACAATTACACTAGAGCACTCCAGCTCAGGTCACAGTTGATTTTCAAGCAATTTCTTCCCAGATCAGTAATTTTTTCGGATTCTGATTCGACTTGACTTGATTAAATAAACCTACTTGATTCTGAATTTAAAGGGTCTTGTGGGATACTTTGCTCACGCATTTCATTTAATACAGCAATAATCCCCAGAAAATAATTATTGGTTAATATTAGCTAGCTACTTGTGCATTTCACTTTGAAGTCTGTGAAAGAAAAACAGCATAATTAAGAAATTCAAAATGTTTAATATCAGCAGAACGATTGTATTTTCTGCATCTAAGATATCCTCTACTTCTGTGTCTCTGCACCTTCAGTGCTTTAGATGACTTGACACCTCTACAGCAACTTTCTGTCTTTTACATGGATAATTACCCCCTTCAGGGTGGGGTTGGGACCCTGCACTGACCCCCTGGTGGGGGTTTCACCCAGCACGTGGCCCACTTAGGGGGAAGAATGCCTCTTTGATGTAGGTAAGTGCTCCCATTTTGCTGAGGGTAAACACTCAGTGTGTCCTTCGTCAGCCCCTTCAGCTTTCGGCAGGATCCAGCCGTCTGTTGCTCAGGAGGCCTTCAGAATTGTTTAAGTGGTTCTGGATACCAGGAGGCAATTAAGTCATTATAGGAGCCAATTAAGTCATTAGAGCGGCACTCGGCCCGCCTTGTGTACGCTAATGACATCAGCTGATTGGCTGATACGGAGTTTCCTGACACGTTCACGCACGTTTGCACTTTGGAAATGTTTAGAACACAAGTCAGGCCTTAGTCTTGCAGTGGGCAACCCTCAAAATAAAGTAACGGTGGATTGCTTTGCCCAATTACAGGGAGATTCTGGCCTCAGAACTTATGACAGCTGGAGCAAAAAACCTTCCATATTAATGAGTCAGTTTGATGACAGAAAATTTTTCCTCTTTCTCCAAGTCTGCAAGGTTGGGGTTTTTTTCTGCTCTGGAACTACAGGGCTAATAAACCCTTTCTCTATTCATGTGCCTAGAATTGATCTCTAAAACATACTCTTAATTCTTTGATGCATATTCATTTGCAATTCACACATTTTCTGTCTTGGCTTTGGTTTGTGTTTCTTGATATTTCATGTATTTTCTTTTACTTTTTCCTTTAAATACTTCATCTGTAATTTCTTCCTGATGTTCCTTTTTTTGCTTTTTTTCTACCCGAAGCACTTTGAACTGCCTTGTGTATGAAATGTGCTTTATAAATAAACTTGTCTTGCCTTGCCTGGGAGATTATACCCCACCAGCGTAAACTGGATGCCTAAACGATCACACACTGGTTGCCTCAAACCAGACTGCCGTTTATACAGTTCAAAAGTGTTATAGAGGAATGGACCAATAGAATTTAGGGAAAAAACACACACATTTCCTTAACATTGGAACATAATGTTTATATTGAACTACTTAGTGGCTTAGCTGTCTAAGCCAGGGGTCTCCAACCTTTTTACCTCTGAGTGCTACTTTTACAAAATGAATATGGTAGAGAGCTATTCATTTTTGTACCATGAAAATATGTTTTCAGCCTCTTATTTGTATGGCGGCCATGGTTCCTGCCCATCTCCCATCATCTGAATCTGAATCTGAATCCGAATCTGAATCATCACCTTTGACATATCAACCTTTACTGTTTACTGTTTATCAAACTAATGGGCAAATAATGATTTGGTGTAAGAAGGGGACAGATACATGGAAGTTGGTTTTCCGAGTGACTTACGGGGCGTTCACATATCACGCTTAAGTCCATTATTCTAGAAAGTAGGAGAAAGCGACGTACCTAGTGTTTCCCACGTGTTTTTAGGCGTGATATGTGAACGCACCCTAATAAAATTTGATTAATCACGTTTTCAAATGTATGTAGATTTGTTAACCCTTCGGCGAGCTACATGTTGGAGGCCCCTGGTCTAATCATTGGTAATCCCTGGTGATGGGCAGGGGTCTGATAGGGCAGAATCGGTTTTGTATTATTAAGATGGGTAGGATGGCCCTTTCTCTCACCCTCATTAGTCAGTTACACAACAGCTTTTATTCCAGTGATACTGCACTAGGGACAAGGATGCAGTGATTGGAATCGGAGCATGTATGTGCTGGTCTTCACCCTCCCAGTGTTGAAGGTGTGTGACCCACCGGGGGAGCAACTTTATTCCCCCTAATGATACAAAGTGTTGATTTGACAGTGGTGTTTTGTTTCTGATACTGTATGGAGTTCTATAAAAAATTAAAAAAAGGAAACAGTACAGTAAGTTTGAATATGTCTGAAACTACAGCTGTGCATTCTTTGGGAACCAAAGACATTTTGGCTGATCAGCTGCATTTGGGACATTTAATTATGTTTTTTTTTATTTTTCTTTTATTCTGCCGTGTATATTGGCGATGAGCCTGTCTGTGCAGAGCGTTAAATCTGTTCACAGTGTACATTGGATACTTTTACTGCTAATATAATACTGTTAATATATCCATGGATAATGATGATTATCCATGATGATTATATTGACCAGATTCAAGGGAATGTATTAAAACAAGAAGGTTTCTGGATCAGTGTTTATAACAGTAATTCTACACAAACCGGACACAGAAACACACATAACCTTAAGCCTGTCGATCCGCAAAAGAGGAAGGCCTCCTAAAATAACACCACTCTCGCAGACTGAAGTGAAGGATTGGCTAAAGCCTCCTTCAACATATTCACACATGATTTACACATGTAGTCTGGAGATCATGAAGGAGCAGAACTGAACATGCTGATGGGCTAGAGGTTATTTCTTCAATCTCATAACCTGAGGTCACCTCAAGGCAGAGCACTTAATCTTATTGAATGCATTATAAACTGTAATATGTTCATTCAGATTCATATAGTGTATTTCAGCTACATCGAACTGTTCACTAAATTAATTGCTGAAAACGATTTAAAGGTAATTAACCACTGATGTTGTTTAATGTAAAATGATCCAAGAGAATTAGCCCTAATCCCTCAAAAGGTGCACATTGCAAAATATATCGCAATTATTCACATTACATGATTGTTTTAGATTATAAGTCTGTTATGTATTTCCTGACATTTTACTTGTATTTTCTCTCATCAATCTGATTCTGTTCGCAGAGTCGCTGAAAGTTTTAATAAAACAGAAATTTTAGAATAACTTCAACATATCAATTTACATGTTTTCTGTCATTTTGTCTTGTCTTATTCTATCTGAGAAATGTGTTTTCTTTTCAAGAGCTTGAAGACAATGTAGTTTATACCAAGACATATGCTTAAAACAAGTAAATTAAAAGACAATTTCCGAATATAAAATGGCCAAAACAAGTTAAAAAGTAAGTTAAATATGTTTTAAATAATACAATCGTAAAACATAATATAATGCCATTATTATTATATTAGATTGACTAGATGTCAGATAATTTCATTGTTTGGATTTGTTCATTTATACATTTGTTTATTTAATTATTCTCACACTAACAATTTTCACATATTTATTATTTGGACATGACACACTTTTAATACTATAGGTGAGCATCATCTTCACAAAACATGCTGTTGGATCAGTTTCCCTATTGCTACTGGACAAACATGGACAAAATCAGGCTTCAGTATAGCTAAGCACAATACTGTCCATTTTTTTAAATCATGCAGTTCTGCTAATTCTTGCGGTTTAAACTGCGGTTGCTTGTTAGCTACATTAGCTTTGTAGCCATGTTATAAAACCTAAGAAGCCAAAATATGCTGTCTTGAGTACAACATATGTCTAGAGTACATTTACGGTAAGGTGGAAATGGTGTAAACTGAACTTTTCACTGAACTAGAGCTTTAAACAAGCCACAGCTATCTGCGCCGGCCGATCAGAGCAAAGCATGCTGGATCAGAGGACACAGCAGGGTGGTGGGCTTTTCCAGAACCCATTCTTACACAGCAGCTCCGGAATGCAAATATTTACATGCAGAAGAAGGTCACGCGGTCTTTAAATATGCATTATTTACACAAAATCCATCCAAAATGGACTGCAGTTGTGTGTGTGTTTGTGTGTGTGTGATAATGTCTGGGCAGCACCTCTTGCTGATTTGTTTGCAACTCATGTGTGAAGTGCTGACACACTTGTAAACCCTTCTCCAGCAAAAGTATAAAAGGTCTCTGGCCCAGAACATCCCTAAGCGTTTCTGCTAATCCAGTCTGGACGTTGTGAAGGCATCCGAGCACCGCGGGTACATCAACACCCCGAGCTCAGAATGTCTTCATCAGCTGCAGGAGTGTGTGATGGACTGGGTGGAAACACACCCGGCTGTTGCTCTCTGGAGATCAAGCCAATTGTCCACGAAACACATGTTCTGCCAGTTTTATCCCCCTTAGCGACCCAATGGCATGTACCTACTGACTGATTTCATTTCATTTTTCCCTCAGCGCTTACTGAGACAAGCCAAGAAATTCTGTGAATAGTATTCCATCCATCTTTCCATCTGCATTTCTGTCCATGACACATTTGTGTTTTTAAGTGAATCAATAGATTTTTTTTTTACCACGATTTAATTTAAATATACTTCTTTGCAAATTAAGTCAATACACCTAGCAGAAATACAGCATTAAAACACACAAAATAAAGGCAGCGTGACAAAGAGAGAGAGACAGAGAGAAAGACAGAGAGAAAATTCTATCATGAAGAGACCCCTGAGATGAAAGTGGTGGTCTTTCTCTCTGGATCAGACTGTTAAAGATCTCAGACACAGGCTCCACTCTCCATGAGGTCATCTGTGACATCAGCTGACATGTGACCTTTCACCTTAGCCCAGAGCCGGACGCCAGAACAATATCTTCAAATTCCCCCCTTCCATTCCACTCCAAATTCTGCAATCACTCTTCAGCACTTTTTTTTAATGTGGAATCACTGGGTTTTTACATGGGTTTAAGGAATTTATAACATTGTTTAGGTAAATATCTTAATTTTACTATATACATAACTATTTTAATCCATTTGGTTTCTTTTTACGTGTCTTGAGATTTGATCTTCGGAAAATAGGAGATTCATTGTACTAAAACAAAATGTTCTGGAGGGTCCATCACATTTAATGGATGTACTCTACTTAAACACACCCATTCAACTTGGTAACTAACCGACTGGAAAATCTGCAGCCCTACTACACAGTTTCATTTAAGATCTACTGCAGCTTTGGCCATCTTCCTGAGCTTAAAACTGTTTCATACAAATTCATCTGAACCTATGAAGGCACAAGACTGGGCTTTTAGAGTCTCTCACCTGCAACTGAGCGTTTAAAACTAAATTTAGCAAAGCATTTAAACATTTTTAATTATATATTTATTTCACATGTTATTAGGAAATGAAAGAAGTCCTCTGTATTTATCCCATTCATCTGAGGGAAGCAGTGAGTGTCAGGGGACATACATTGTTCAAGAGTATCTCAGTGGTGTCATTTGTGGTCCTGGGATTCGAACCCACATCCTTTCGATTTATTTAAACCAGCTCCCTAATCAACAGGCCACCAGCTGACTCCATAAAGCAACATTTCCATTTGAAACATTTAAATAAGTTTATGTGAAGAGGCTTGATGGGCTATCCCAGATTTCACCACAGTTGTGAACTAAATCATTTGGCGTTCAGCTGAAAGTGGATGAAGCAGTTATCTCGTGCTTTGAAGCACTCTCTCCTGAAGATAAGCAGTTTGCATTCCGTCCCTGCAGACAGGGCACTTCCTGCTGTCTCTGCCTGCACTGTGTTGTGTGCTTTAAGTGAGTGTGTGGAGCTGGAATTGCAGCCCAACTGTCTGAGTGTATCTGCCTGTACAGAGCTGGAGATGAAGCATGTGCTTTCTTCTGCCTTTAGTGTATCTGTTTCTAAACCTGCTCCAAAATCCAGAGTCCTGTCTGGCAGGCCGGAACCGAGATTCACCAGAAACAGAATCGGAGGAGGCAGGAGGGATGAGAGAGAGGGAGGGAGAGAGGAAAAAAACGTTTTGCTGTACTTGGGGTTCATAGTCTTTTTTATATATATTCTGCGTTTGTTTATTAATATTATCTTCACAATATTTTTCATTTATTTTATTAATATAATATTCACTAATATTAAATTCACAACAGTCTGTCTTACTCCCAAACACACACTCATGCGCACACATAGATTTGTACCTTTTAAGCACATTTAAACTAAAGCAATATGAAATACACAAACATTGTAACATGCATACATATAATATATCACTTGGGACTAAATTACAATAACTTTTGAATGGTATGCACAATTTTTTTTTTTGAAATAAGTGAAAAAATTATATTATTTTTTCCTCATATACTTTCTTGTGGAAAGCTTTTAAGAACAAAATGATTCAGACATATTTTCCTGTCACTTTTTAAGGCATTCTCAATATTGTAGGATTCGCTTAATGTCGGAAATAACATTCTCATTTGTACTCTTTTTATTTTAAAGAAATAATACGTACATGATGCCCATATGAGCTATGTATCACACATAATTATACTTTTAAAAAGTTTGAATATTACCATGTTTTGATTAATGTTGTATTTACCAGAATAATTAGCAGTAACTCATTGCTATGTAACAAATCTACTTACTACCATAAAAATCTAATTATTACATTACTACTACACATTGCTAAAAAAAATTTTTTGACCTATTTTAGGTATTGATACCTGGAAATGAAGGTCTAGCTAGTTAAAACTAGGTATTGGTAAGGTACTGGAAGGCCATTCCAACATAGCAACATCTACAACAACCGAGTACATTTGTGGACAATGGCGAGGCCATTTGTGATTAATGGTAATATTTTACACATTTACATATTTTCAGTCTGGAAGTGAAACAACTCCCCCGCGTCTTTTATTTTTGAGTTCGGATCTACATATCAAAACAGCAGCACTGAGCTGACTCGAACTTGGCCTCTCGTCCCACCGGGGAGGGGAACACCCCTGAGCTCGTGGCCTGTTTCCGTCGAGACGCCTCGGGCAACCGATGAATCACCAGTCATCATATTTTGCGAGGCGTTCTTGGCAGCGCGGCGCTCCAGCTAGTTGTACGATACTATAAGCAGTTGCTTTTATTGGGCGCAGTAATACAGCGGCCGGCGGCAATCGGCACCGCTCCCAATTCACATCTCCTTGACACGCAGCATTCATGTTTCGCATTAAGTCTTCCTCTCCTCCTTCCTTTTCTGCCTTACTCCCTCCCTTCCTCCCTCGCTCCACTCACTATCACTCCGTTTGACCTCAGCCAGGCTCGGGCTCCATCAAGCTGCTCAAATTCTTTACCTTCGAACAGGCCGTGCTTATTCGGCTCTCCTTTTCTTTTCACACAGCCTCGCTCTTCAGGGACTATTTTTAAACAAGGGAACTGCAGGGAGTCCGCATGTTCAAATGCCTCCTGATTGGAGGTGTCATTAAAACAACTCAACAGGCCAAACGCTTGCCAGAAACCTCCAGTGCTTGGTAACAGCTGATACAGCAACATCCAACACAGCTCCCATTATAATGCCATACGATACGCCTCATAGAAGTAATTGTAAATGACTTCCTAAAGGTGTAGGAGGCTGAAAGCCTCCGCCTAATGGTGCAATAGAATGACAATCTGCAGTTACTACAATCACAACTGGGCCTTTGGCTTGGTCTGTGTATCATTTGAACCAATTTTAAAAGAAATGAACCTTAAGAGTCTTTAGATGGGACAAGAGCTACAATTATAAACGTCAGTCACTAACTTATATTGTGACACCCAGCAAATCTTTACTGAGGTCATTTAACCCATGAAAGTTTAGTTGGTGGCATGCCAGGTATATGTATATGTGACCCAAAGGGATTTTTTTTTTCAAATGGGAGAGATGACTTGACTTGATGTGAATGCTTTAGGTACCCTGAGCTGAAATAAGTTCACCTTTCATATAACACCATGAGATTCTGTTACTGGCAGAAAAGACTAATAATAAGGTGGGTCTTAGCTTAAATATGTATTTAGGATGAAATAAATAAAACATTAAAAAAATCACTAAGCTGAAGTCTAAAGGTTTAAGTTTGCACATTCAAAAATGTGTTTCCATGTCAAGAAATGACAAATATGAGACCACAACTTCTAAATATTTTGGTATTTTCCATAAAAATTAACACTTTCATGCATCACTTATGTATTGTGTATTATTTTTGCTACACTCCACACAAACACTTTTCTGAACAGTCCCTGATCTGTCGATTGTCTGTTGATTCAGTGTTTCATACATCAACAGCTGATGTAATCACTCACATCAGTTATTTACGAATGTTTTCATGTTAAACATGAGGGACATTTTTCAAATATCTCGCAGTGTTTGTGCTATTCTGTTTTCTCAGTTGCGCTTTTCTCCAGTTTTCTTCCATTCCATGCAGAGTGTAAGCTGACGATGGCTGACAAACACAGACACACATGCACCAGCCACTCTTCCACACTAATGCTACTTGGTATTGTAATATGTGAAAGATCCACACACATAAACATAATTTCTCTGCTTTTTTCAAAGCCCTAAAATGAAATATAATGCATTGTTTTGTTATTTTTGGCAACAAGTTTTAAGGTAAAACCATTCATCTTACACAATGAGCAAAATCACTGTTCACCAACCTTGGTCTGTAGCGCCCTGGCCAGTGTTTAAGTGTTTCTTATCTGCTTTAGCACACCAACAGGAAAAGTTTGTTAACTAGCTGAAACTGGTGTGTTGGGAGCATTAGAAAAGAATATGCAGAGCAGGGAGCCTCCAGGACCAGGGTTGCAAAAACCCTGTCTAAATAAAATATTATCTTCCTCATATTAGCTGTCACACATTTGATAGATCCATACATTCATACTCAAATTTGTTTGGAGACACATAAAGAGATAAACATGCTAAATGAAATATTTAATTGCTTAACAAGCTTTTCTCTGCTCTCTGAGCTGCACCCTGGGAAAAGCAGGCCGGCCCGCTGACCCCTGCATGATTAAAGAGGGGGAGGACTGTTGCCTCACGTCAGGCCTACAGTTCCCACGATTCCTCACTGGGTCAGCCTGGCAGGGCCTGGAAGGCATGTGCTACTTTGACAGCATAGTTAGGAGGCTCTGATGAAAGGTGAGATTCTGCATAGCCCTCACAGCCGCTCAAATTAGTACAGGAGCCCCACTGCCTGTCACACTGGGGTCCTGGCGAAGGAGATTTGGTTGCAGGGAGAGTGCTAGTGTGTGTGTGTGTGTGTGTATATATGTTTGTGTGTGTTTGTGTATGTATGTGTGTGTTGACCAGTCAAGAAGTTTTATATGTGTAAGCACATATTAGCATAAATCACGAGACAGATCATCCTCTCTGCTCCTGGGGCTGGAGCCGAGTCAGGGGTCCTAAGAGAGAAACATATGAGGACCCTGCTAAGGTCAAAAACACATGCTGTGTTTCAAAAAGAGTGCTCTCATGTCTTAGCCACTCCAGTGTGTTCACACTGAAAAACGCGATGGAATGGCATCATTTAAAAGTGCAGTATTCAAATATTTCATACAATTTGTTTAAAAATGGCTTAATGTATATTCTAAACCTGTCATGACCAATACTAAGAGGGTGGGACAGCTTATTCAGAGGGTAACATCCTCAGAGGGAGGCTCCATAACATTTTAGTAATGCTAACAACAAAATGTACTACTACAAGTCACCAGCTGTTTTTTTTCCGTTATACAGGATTAAGTGATACAGAGTTGAATGACACATTGTTGAATGTTTCATTCAATATTAGCACCATTACCCTGTGTACCTGTTATTTTAATGTATTAGAAATGATGAAATGACAAGCAGCCTTGTAAACAGAGGCCTAAATATAGCATTACTGGTATGACACCATTACAGATGTGATGTGGTGTGACCAATGACAACTATTTTATCATAAAAGCATATTGAATATACATAAGGTGTTGCATGACTGTTGTAAAACGTGCTGCCCAAACCATGCTACACATTCTGTGACTGGTCATTTTTCATGTCAGTCAGGGGGTCTCATCATTTTAGAGATGTTGATTGTTAAAATCTGGCTTATGAGGCTGTTTTTCACTGCAGTATTACCAAGATTTCGGTGGAATTGGCTTCACCTTATTAAATATTTGTCCAATATACACTAATGTTTCCAACACTGTGTATTTTGTGCTGTGGCGGATATCACATCTGCTTTACACACAGAAGGTCCTGGGTTCAAACCCCACGGAAGCCACATGCCTTTTGGGGGGCAGCTGGTTGCCTAGTGGTTAGGGAGTTGCCCCTGCGATCAGAAGGGCATGGGTTTGAATTCCAGAACTGCTAGTGTCATCACTGAGGTGCCATTGAGCAAGATATTGTCCCTGCACACTGCTCTCTGGGCATTTACATTTACAGCATTTAGCTGACACTCTTACCCAGAGCAACGTACATCAGTGCTCAAGTAGTGCACGTCTATATCTTAGACCTTAAGTTAAACTTAATTCAACATTCACAATTCAAACAAGATACTGCACAGTACACCTAAACAAAACCTGTCAAATGGTACTGAAACAACACAAAAAGTCAGTAGTAAAAGTATAGAATTTTTTTTTTAATTATTATTAAAATAGTAGTCTTAAGCAAGTGAAGGGCAACGAAAGAAGTTCACACTGTGCATTGTGTTGTAGTGTGTTTATGTGTGACAATAGAGGTGACCTTGAATATAAGGTGACCTTAAAGAAAATACATGGTTTTATGCCCTTTAATCAATATCCAGTTTAATTGGCTGCTGTAGCCAGCTGTAAAAGCTGTCAAAATTACATTTCAGAATTTCCCATTAAAAACAGCGGGAACGTTCAGTGTTTCCCACTGTACACAACAGAATGTCACCCAATGTGAAAACTGGGTTAATTTTAGCTGACCATTGCTAACTAACTGCGATCGGCTAGATGATTCAGTTTGATTTGATCACGTGAAGAAACCAAGTGTTTAATTTCCATGTGCAAAATATGAAGTCAGTGTTCAGTCTGAATACATAACACTACGATTATCCACTCACAAGAAAAACCCAGTGAAGTGTTGGTTCAGTGTCATTTTACCAAAGAAAACGTACTTGCATGAATTACAGAACAGTCCATACAGGGCTAACATCTGTCTTTTACATTCTAGCACTGCGGGAGACAGCAGTTCAGGTTTTCATTTTTAAGGGTAAAGTATTAAGCTGAATAAAAAATGAATATTTAGGGTATAAAATATTTGTGGGTATAAAAATATAAACTGGGTCCACAAAGTTGGAAGCATGGTGTTGTCCCAAATGAAGCATAAAGATTACCCTCAACTGGATCATTTGAGTGAAAAGAAACAAAGACCAAGAACAGAACACTACCAGACTACACAAGTGCAGGCAGGACAGGACTAAAGAGAGATTGCAGTAAAAACTGACCAATATGAAAATAGGCATTTATTGGCAATTTTTTAACTCATCACAAATTCATGGTTTCGAACAATTCACAAGTGCTCTTGGAATGCAACGCCTGCAGATTTTTGGGATCTACCGTAGAGTAAGAATGTAGAGGCAAAGTGTGCAAATTGAGACACAGTCGCAATTTCCTCGGTAAGCACTAGCCGGTCTCTGACCTCTCCAGAGCAGGATTTATATATAGTCCTTCCATGCGATCCCACAGGCAGAGAAATTAAAGACAGACACTCACCATGTTTATGTTGTCAAGTAATTAGGTTATCTGGTCCATCTTTCAGTGTAAGGTTACAGTTCGCAGGCAGCAGGGGGATAAGAGACGGGGGGTTATCTGGGCTAGTCACAGAAAGGCTCATCTGCAAGCATGATTCTTCCATTCTCCCATTTTACTCACCATTCACCTCAACCCATATCTATCAGTCTATTCAGCAATGTACCATTCTCATGTACTGTGTCTGATATGTGCTTCATCTTTTTCCACTGGATGGGTTTTACAAAGCAAGACTTTTTCAGCACTTACGTCTTTCTCCCACACACCCCAGCGCTGAAGAATCAGCCGAGCGCACATCAAAACAGCACATTCAGCACAGCTCTGATTATAATAACATATGAGACACCATATTCACAGTTTACAAGTAATTGTAAATGATTTCCTAAAGGTCTATGTAGCTGAAAGTCTCCCAAAATGGTGTAACAGAATCCCTGGACTGCAATTACTATAATCGTTGGCTTAGTCTATGTGTAATTTTTTTACAAATTTGACACTAGAAATACTTGGAGAAATGTCAGCAATAACATCACAATCATTTTATCCCTAACTCTCCTATGGCAACACCAAAAGATGGCTCTAAGTGCCTTTTAACCTTTTATGTAACAAGTTTATTTACAAAAGTTACTCTAAAGTATTTTGTAACTGCTATAATGTATTCAGGTAACTGCTATTAATTATTTTCTAATTAATCTGGCAGGTATGTAGCTCTAAAACAACAGTTAGTTTGTAATAACTGCAACACTAGCTGCTCAGTAATCTTGCTTAAGACAATATTTTTTGTTTAGTCTATTCAAAAGCAAAAGACACATATATTAGATCATTAGATAATCTGTTAGATAATGTATAACATAATATTTGAGCTGCACTGAGTGTTTGGTCAGATCCTGAAGAAAGTATGACAGCAGGTCTAAACAAGTTTTCAAACTTGTCCTTCTCCCTAAGCAAGCTTATTAGCTGTGATAGAGGAATAACTAAATAAACAATAGCTAGTAATAAATAGAATAGAGTTCACATTACAAATTGATTGAAGCAAAGTAACAAGTAAGTTAAACTAGCAGATAGGAGAAGAATAGCCCGGGCAGAGAGCACATTTTTACTCCTTTTCATGTATGGCAGCTCTACTCAAAATTGATTTTAGGTGCAATTTTAAGTGTCTGAAAAAGGTAGAAAATCAAACAAATGCCTCAACATCTAGATATTATATATATATATATATATATGTTTCAGTATTTACTGTGTCAAAACTGTGCCTTTATTATAGCTTCCATTCTTTTCGGAAGACTTTGGATTTGTAATTCAATCTTACGGGTTTGATGCATTTTGTGCTTTTTACAAATCAAGTGTTCTCAAACAGACTCAGTGATGCTGAGGTCTAGGGTCTTGGGTGGACCCTACATTGTCTTGGCAGATCTAAAACAAGAATGGAGCTTGAGGTTGTTCTATCTTTTAAAAATGATCTAATAGTGACACTTTAGTTTATCTACTAGGCTGTGCGTGGTTGTTAGGAGTTTCATTTTCTTCTAATCTTTTCATTATAAAAAAAAAATTCAAACTTCTGATAGCATTTTTGGAAACTCTTCATACTTTTACTTTGCCATTCCCTTTCATTATACTTTGTAGAACCAGAGAGGTTTCTACAAAGCCATGTTTATCTCTTTTAGTACAAAGTTACATTTGTGTTCTGATAATGTACAAAACAAACACAAAGAGAAGCCCATACAATAATACAGGCTCTGACCTGGGAGAAGTTGAGGCCGTTGAGGGGGTGACATTGCTCCTCTACGTTTTCCACCGCTCCAGTCTGCTTCCCCATTCTCTCAGCCTCCTGAGCGAGGAACAGGTCTAGGACTGGGGTTCCCCGTGACCGGATGTCAGATTCTGTTAGAGAATTGACCATAAGCATCACCCATACAGGCCGCTTCCGCTCCCAGTTCCCAGCGATGGCGTTGAAGAGGTAATCTGCGTACAGACCGCGTCCTCGCTGGTCTGCCGTCATCCAGAATGGCATCATATGCTTAACATACTCCAAGTGCCGTTTTAGCCGCCGGTACAGGTCTCGCGGCAGCAGGCTCTGCAGGCTTTCACCATTCGGCAACAGCTGACAGCTGGTGAGCTTGGAGATAGTCAGAGGATCAGTGAGGTCCAGCTCAAAGAAGACCCTGGAGCTTCTCTGGAAGGCTTGTTTGGAATTCTCAGGGATATAGTCCCACACTCGCGTGTATGGGACATGAATCGTTCCAAACAGGTAAGAAGGAGGATGAGGGGGTGGCCGCTTCACTGTCCACAGGAAGGAGTTCATCTCTTTCTGCTAAGAAAACAGGAGGGAAAAGGTGAGCCATGTTGCCTGACAAGGAGGAAATATTTTGGCACTTTCAGAAAAAATCTGTAAATCTCCTAAATAAGTACATCTACAGTAGAAGGTTATATATCTTTTCAGGGTATATTTCTACATCAATTAAATCCACTGTTAATTATATATATATATGTGTGTGTGTGTGTGTGTGTGTGAGAGAGTGTATAGATAACCCCTGTTTCCTGCACCTTCTCCTTTTTTAACAAATGTAAAATTGTTTACGCTATTTCTTATTCTTGTTGCTGTTACATGCTTTTAAAAAATGTAAAAGGTTCTTTAGTGAACCCCAGTTATAAACGGTTCTATACAAAACCATACGACATTCCAAAGAACCATTTTAGTTATGTAGTTCTTCTCTATGATTGGAAAATTTGTTCTTTCTAGAATACAGGACCTTAAAAACTATTTTTTTAGTTCTATAGAGCTCTTTTTACTGAGAGAGCGTCAGTGACAGCATCTGTACTAGAACAGAGCCTAACACTTCAGGTTTGTGCTGACAGATGCTGGATGTACGATGAAGTTCTACTGTACTGAAATAAAGAACTTGAAATGGGTTACATCAACAAAAAAGTTTTGGAAAGCTTACTTAGGTCAGTATTTGACCAATTCAATACAGTTTTCCCAATTGTTTACAAAACATTTGCTGAAAGCAGGACTCATATTGTGAAAACTCTACACACAAATCAAAACACACACACACAATGGGCAAAACCCTTCAATTCTCCTGAAAATTAAATGTTATATTTAAAACAATGCGATTTCTTCTCGAAATGGCATTCTTTTTTCAAGTGACACACACAAACCACTACATGAGTAGACTTTTATAAGAACCAATTGATCACTGATGTGCTTAATGTAAAACACTAGGACCACTTCTTCTCCTTTCATTATAAAGCCTTGTTGTTCAGTGTCACACTTACTACAGACAGTCCATAGGCCTACATAAGAAATATATTACAGAATATTGTTTTGTATACAAAATGCACAAATACACAGTACTACATATATTTTACTGTATTTTTCCCACATAAATAATGTACACAGTGTTCATCCTAACCAGCACAAAGTTGCAGACACTGTGGTCTATGAAGCAACAGAAGAAATTACTGAATTCAGTTTACAGTTTACTGAGAGAGAGATACTGCATCCTCTCTTTCTAGAATAGTAAAAACTGTATACAACTGTGAAAGAATAAAAATTAGGAATACATTTCCAAATACTGAAACAGACTACAGAATGGTCCACATGCAGTACTGTACTACAGTAATGTACACATTGACTACAGTGAGATTTCTTACCTTTTCTCATTTCAGAAAGTCTGGATGATGGATGCTAGAGTGTAACTGCTCAAATTTGTCTGTACTCTTTGCCCCGCCCTGCTCATGGTTAGATCATTGTTGACCTCATGGTCAACCACAGTGGCTTTGATCTAATTGTTCCTAGCCTTTCTTGTCCTCCTCCTCCCCATCCTCCTCCTCTACTCTGGCTCTGTCTCTGTTTCCAGTGTTGGCATCCATTGCTCCAAAACAGCAAATCTCACCTGTTGCCCTTTTATAAAAAAACTTGGATTTTTATTTGCAGTTATCTGTGACAGATATTTACCCATGTGTTGAGTTAGTATGCAAAGTAGGGCAACTGACCGTACAATTTTGAATGACAGTGTGTTTCTTCTGAAAACAAGCGCTTATCTTCATTAAAAATTGTGCCTAATGCAGAGAATTGTGGGTAGTGTTGTGAAAAAAGTGTGTTTTAAAACTGCCTTTTGGGTGTAAAGCGGGAATTGTGCTTGTAGTTTAGCAGAATTGGTTCAGGGGATTGGTGCATCAGTTACATGCTGTAGTCATTGTGTCTGAAGTACAAGTAATTATGTGTAAACAACTAAGAAAAACTGTAAAACATTGGTGGAGAAGGGTTTAGGCCACTTCCGTCTTTGTTCTTTCCATTAAACAATGTTTTTATTTATATATATAATGTCCTTTTTTTTGTTGCTAATCTGTACTGTTTTTACACAGTTGTTCATTACAATTAATTAAATCTTTGTATTCCACTGTGTGTTTAGCACACTTAACAACTCTGCTGCTACAGTACAGTGAGACATAATACAGTGTTTTCTGACTGTTGTCCTGTCAGTTTTTATCGCATTCTCTCTTTAGCCCTGTCCTGCCTGCACTTGTGTAGTCTGGCAGTTGTTTCTGTTTTTTTCTTTCACTGCATACTCTGTATTTAGAATTTAGTTCAAATGATAGTTCCAGGTCAGGGCAACCTTAATGGGACAACACCATGCTTCCAACTTTGTGGATCTAGTTTGGGGAAGAACGTTTTCTGTTCCAGCATGACTGTGCCTGAGTACACTGAGTGCTTGAGTGCAGTCCATAAAGAAGTGGCTGGATGCGTTTGGCCAGGAAGAACTTGACTGGCCCACATACTTGACCTCAACCCCATTCAGCACCTTTGTGATGAACAGTATGAAGTCACAAATTGTATACGCATTTGTAGTGTGAAGCCTGAAAACTGACACTTACCACTTGTGTCAATGCGTACCACTTATGTCAGCACCCCTGTATACATACATATGTAACATTTCTGTATCGTGTTACTCAATAGGGCTGTCAAATAAACTCCCTACACTTGTTTTCAAGACATAACATTCATCTTCATAAGTCTCTAACTCCTACTAAAAATGAATGTAATCTTGTCTCTCTGTGGCTCTTCTCTGTCGCTCATGTAACCACACGCCGTCCTGGAGCCCAAAACTGATCTGACTCTCTGGACCACTAACTGTTTCAGTGATGCGGCCACCAATCAGATGCAGTGTTTTAATAAACAGATCCATCAATGCAGTCTGAAATATATATTCCACCCTAAACACACAGATCAATTCAGATAATCTGGCAATCTGCAGATTAAGCTTTATCCATGTGAATTATTAATTGGTATTCTTTTTTTCATCAGTTGGTTTAAAGGTCTTGAAGTGTGGGAGGCAGTGCCCCTCCCCCTCCCCAGTTCCCTCACTTCCCACATGCTGATGTTTAACCCCAGTTACCGCAGTATGTGAGTGAGTGTGTGTGTGTGTGTGTGTGTGTGTGTGTGTGTGTTTGTCTGCATGTGTTTTTGTGATTGTGTGTGTGTGTGTTTGTGTGAGAGTGTATGTGTGTCTGTGTATGTGTGCATGTGTGTGTGAGTTTGTTTGTGGTTGTGCGTGTATGTAAGTGTGTGTTTGTGTGTGTGAGTGAGAGATTTTTTGTGTGTGCATGTGTTTGTGTGTGTGTATGTGTGTGTGTGTGTGTGTGTGTGTGTGTGTGTGTGTGTGTGTGTGTGTGTGTGTGTGT
>JBBKCR010000016.1:14264324-14274724 GCA_037577295.1 Ladigesia roloffi
AGGGAGACTGTCCCCTGTAGTTAGGAATGGAAGTCGCTTTGGATAAAAAGCGTCTGCTAAATGCCGTAAATGTAAACTAGAGTAGGTGATTCAGCGAGAAAGACTGCTTGACAGGCTACACATTCAGTAGGAACATCACAAAAGTAATGCCTGTATAGAGATGTATGGGAAAGAAATGGGTAAATTAGAGTAGAAATTGTGGTTTAAAACATGCATTCACTGACCAGGACCATGCATATGTTTGATTTATATGGTGAAAAAAGTAACTGCTCCTCAGATGCCTGATAATGCTCAGACTGTGTCAGCAAGAGTGGTCTGTTTAAAACTGCTTGGAGGGAGCTGTTCTAGTAGGGCTGCAGTATATTGCCTCATTTCAAACATTAATACTATCTGAAAGTTTAGTGGTGCCAAAACCACAGACACTGGTAAGATGAATACTCAATATCTTAAAAAAAACATTGAAAACAAGTTTATTATACATAAAGTTTAGATAAGTGTAGGTAAACTCTGTTGTAGTGTATGTAGCTGGTAGGCCATCATATGCCTCAGTACTTGTCTCTCAGTTTAAAGAAGGTAGGTGACCCTGCACCAGAGGAGGATGGGTTCGTCCTCCTCCTGCTTTAAAGAATTTTGCTCCTCTCTGACTCGTATCAGGATTGTGTAAAGCCGCTTTGTGACACAATTGGATGTAAAATGCACTATATAAAAACTGATATTAATAGAATTTAACTTTTGGATGGTTTCTAATTTTGATTGAACACCCATTTGTTCACGTGTTAGCTGTTCTGACCGTGGTCTGTCTTTAATGTTACCTTTCCGGCGATACATTTTCCACAGGAGGCGCAGTGACCCTTAGCTGCCGTGTGTACACCCATCTTCTCCATGTCCGAGCTGAGTGACCCCAGAAGGTCATCAATGGCATCAATGTTCTTCGAGATCTGTTTCTGCACCGCTGCATCATTCTGCACACTGTTGGTGTTGTTATTTCCTGCAAGTTGGCTTCCTTTCTTGTCTTCAGCACTTTCTTTCTTTCCCTCTGTCTCCTTTTCCTTCACTGCAATTGGTGGTGGATTTGTTTGGAGAACCTGGTCTGGAACCTAAGAAGAAGAAAAGGGTGATTATGGTGAAACTGCAGCACTTTATTTTCTCATATGAGGGATCAATAAAAAAAACAAAAAGACAGACAAAAACAAAAATTATAGGTTTGTAATTAATAACAGATTAGTAATGTTTAAGTGCATGGGTTAAATGCACTATGAAACACAATGTCCTTAAAATGTGCTTAATTCTACCATAATTTACCTCTGAAAATATGGCAAACACCTAAAAGTGGATATAT
This sequence comes from Ladigesia roloffi, assembly GCA_037577295.1. Lineage (NCBI taxonomy): Eukaryota > Metazoa > Chordata > Actinopteri > Characiformes > Alestidae > Ladigesia > Ladigesia roloffi. Next base: position 14,265,664 of record JBBKCR010000016.1, read on the forward strand.
GTATGTATGTGAAACCCCTTAATCCTGAACATGAGGCATTTTTTCAGGAGGAACGGTTTTAAGGGGTAAAATTGAGCAGTTTGATTTCGTAGTGATGAGTGTGTTTCACCACATTACTTAGTAATGTGGACATTTGTATGTACATACAAGGCCACATATACCAGCAGTTTGGCATGACTGATAATGAGAATACCTTAATTCTGAAAAATATTACTGGACATATAGCACGGATTAATATGTTACATATTATAATAAAGCTGTCTATTGCTACTCATTGTATTAAGTCTGTACTGCCCTCTTGTGGTGTCCCAGAGTAAATTTAGTGCTTGAAGAGTAGATGAGCTCTGAACTGTGCTGACCTGGTCACCTGAAGGTCAGCTGGATTGCGGAACTCACCTCCAGCCCCAGACCCAGCAGCTCATTCATGATGGAGTCCAGCTCTCGAGTGGCTGTTCCTGGACTCATTACTTCTGCCTGTACTGGAGCAGGCAACTCACTGAAAACACATTTTATTATGCTTTTAGTCCTGATGTTCAACATAAAAACTGAACCATAAGTTGTTCCTTATTCCGATTAGACCCAGCTGACATTTCCTAACTGTTTAGAGCTGCCTACAATTTATTATTCAGAAGAGCATATTAGAATCATTTTACAGATTTACCTGCATACAGATTGCTTGCACTTTATTGATAAGGCTGATAGAAGCAATTTTAGTGAACTATGAGTAAAAGATTCTGACTTCACTGTAACACAAACAGTTGAGATGCATAGGTTTTTAATACACCACTGATATGCTTTTAGCAACTGGGCATCATCATCATCACCTTCATTATGATCATTATGGTCATTATTATCATCTGTTTACTTTAAAAAGCACTTTCCAAGCTCAAGAGAGCTCATTTCACAATAAATGTAAATAGACAACGTGTTAGACAACACATAAGAAGAGTACCTGAAACATGAGATACTGCTTAGTCTGGTGGGACAAGCATGAAAAATGGCGACTAACCTGTACACATTTTTTGTGCCATCCTGTCCGGACTGACTCTGTTTGCATAGAGAAAGAGAAATACATTGAAAAGTTATGTTTAATATTTAAAGAAACACTTTGTGTCCACTCTTTGCTAACACCAGAATTGTTCTTCTCCTTACTGGCCAATTTATTAGAAACACGAAACGTATACTTCCACTCACTGGCCACTTTATTTCAAACATTATCTATTTATTCGCCTCATTTGTTAGCTCCACCTGCCTTAAATATATTCAGTTACATATTATTACATCACAAAAATATAAGAGTTACAATGGAACTCGAAACCGAACACTTCATCACTGATTAAAGACTAGAGCTGGGCTCCACAATCCAGTTTTTTGATGGCCTTGTGTAGGAGACCTGTTAAGCTGTGCTGGACAGTGGCCCTCCAGGCCTGAGACCCACAGCTTCTCTTAGATTGGGCAACAAGTGTGTACCTTATTAGAAGTCCCAGGGCTCATAATAAAAAATGATTTTTCTGATAAAGACTAGTCAAAGTCATACAGGGGGTCCTCAAAATTTGCCACAGATCTGTTCTTTCGACATTGATGTAACCCGATATTTAGTGTAAGTTAAAACACACCCTAGCCTAAGTAACTTACCTACCTTACACAGTTGTAAAATCATAAAAACACAACTAAGCCACAGAAAAGAAAAAGATATGCCGTAGTACTGTGAATTCTTCCTCCCGCAGACAACAAAAGTAGTTCGCCAAGTGAGTATAATCTCGAAACTTCTTATGTCGAAACCGTTCTCTATGAATCCTAATACACTTCAAATGTGCTTAACTCTACCAGAATTTACCACTGAAAATTTGCCCAAGACATTTGGATTAAGTGGCCATTTATTTGAAAACCAATCCCTTAACTTTATCTGGATTTAGTTAGTGTTAAACGCCTTAAACTTAAACATAAGGCATTTTTTCCGAAGGTTTGATTATTTAAGTGGCAAATTTTATATAAGGAAGGGAATACATTAGTACTTTTACTCCTTAATCAACCTTAATCTGTGCACCTATCCCTTAATTTTCCTTATTTTCCTGAAAATTAAGGTAAAATTAAGGTAAGGGGTCAAATGAAGTGGTTTGGTTTCATAGTGGTTAACTCAAGGACCCCCTGTATTTCCAGCACTTAGACAGGTGGCTGCTCAGTACTAATCTAGCTATGCAACAAACCCTAAGAAATTTGGTAATATGAAGTTTCCATCACCTGAGCAGACACATTCCTTATGTCCCTTTTATCGAGGGCCAGGGTCTGAGGGGGGACTGGTGCAGGTGAACATTTGATGGTGTTCAGAGCTAACTCCTCCAAGAGAATATCTGTAACACAGTGTCTTACACATTAAACACAGCCCACGTGGAGTCAAACACACCCACCGGACCTCACAAAATTACACACAAGCTCTGTTTATACTATGTAGGTTGCACTTCATATATCCAATGTATTCATTTAGACCCCATTTCTGAATGTGCCTGTGTGGGTGTCTTGTTGTAAGAATCGTTTGCTGAAATACAGTTACAGTCATTGGAGACATGCATCCGTGGCGTGGGCTTGCATTTTCAGAACTTCAAGAGGAAGTGAATCAGGGTTTTGCACCGCTGCCATCGCAACAATTGTGAAACCGAGAAAAACATGCTGAATTTAAGCTCTCTGGTGACAGAAGAAGTGGGTTGCTAGGAATTTGTCCTTTGATTGCTCACTTTCTTGTGATGAAACTAATGCAGAAAATGTGACTGCGGTTCTCTGAAACGGACCTGACCCTAAACCGAGCTCCATCATTCCGTCACACTAAATGGAAAAAAACAGCCAACATAAAATTCACAAATGATGTTGGATATTCTAAAACTAAATGGATTTTAATTTCATTTCTTCTATTTAAAATGATATAGTATAAATAAAATAAAATAAAGTAAAATATGACCTCTGTTAAATTGTTCCTTTGGGTGAAAAATCTACATGTTTGGTCGCTTTTCTAACAGTGTGACCTATACCTCCACTCAGGGGCACCGCCAGAAATTTTGGGCCCAATGAAAGATTAGAATTTTGCCCCCCCCACCCCCTTTGTTAAGAAAACTAGCAGAACCCCTGCCTTCACTCACTATCAAAAAATTCTGCCAACATGAAATAAAATGAAATATGTAGAAACAAAAATATATAAGACAGAAGAATGAAGAAGGATTTGGACAGCACCATAGATGTGAAGAAATTCTATAATCTGTTTCTTTTTTACGACAATTTACCTCGGCTTCTTGATACTGGACCTTTATTCTTCGGCAAAATGTTCCACATTTCACAAAACTCTGAACATTCTCATTTGAGATGCGTGTCCCTTTCCACATACAATTATTTTACCGATACTAGAATATTACACTTCATGATTCTGTTACTAAATTATTGCCCTCTAAAAAACATTAGCCTTTGTAGTTTATTATCAACATCTAATGTTTAGCATCATTGATGAAAAGACACAAATTGCTTACCAAGTTCATCCATGGTTAGGTGTGTAGGGTCATGAGGCAGAGCTTGATTTCGTACCGTGTTTGGTGAACTAACCGCACAAACTGAAGTTTCCTTTTCCTGTGCTTCTCTGACTTCTTTAAACCGTAGACCACTTCCCTGTTTCAGACTTTGTAACAGCGTGACCAAGATTTCATAAGCTTCTGTTTAATATATTCAGTTATTTGATTTAGTTGGTATTCCATGTATTATTTTGAACTCGTTTGGATTTTATATATGGTTGAATGTATTGAATATATTGAAAATATGAGAATATTGAAGATTTTGGTGTAAAAATTAGTGTAACAGTCTACATATCAGGATAACTGAGGTTGAATCAACAACTGGGGTTAAATCCTCCCGACAGTCTGACAATTGTGCTTACTTACAAGAAGCGTCATACGTATGTGCTGTACTTCTGTATAACATGTTTTTTGTCCATAATTAAATATGATATTCCACAGAGTCTTGCCTTTTGTCTTACTCTCAACATCTAGGGCAACAATTATTTTAGGGCTGCCACATTCTGGAAAGCAACTTTGGGACAATAATTGTTGTAAGATGTACTGTACAAACAGATATGAATTTTAATTATTTATCTAGAAGTTAAGTGACTGAAGCACGGACCAATATTTCAACTTCAGTGCCTAAATATCTGTTTCTTTACTGAGAGGAGTGTGATGTCTTGGTTATGGAATAATGTTCTGGGTTGTGTACATGGTATGCAGATTGTGGGAGGCACAAACATCTGAGTAATACTGTAAAGACGGCTGGTGAAGTGAAAGGTTTAAAGCAGACATCTGTGCTGAGTGTTTATGACCATAACAAGGCACAAGTTCTCAACATGGAGCACTACCTTGTCCCCTATACAAAAACATTTTTTCCCCACATTATTATTATTTTTTTTTTTTTCAAATACTGTGTATGTATGCGTATGTTCATCTCAAGACAAATTTCCCAGTCAGGACGATCAAGTTGTTAAGCTAAGAATAATAATTATTTAACACTGTATGAGAACAATACTACAACTACTACTGCTGTGTATGGTGGCCCTGAAGTGCAAACCATACCAGAAAATTAGTAATCACAACAAAACTACTACTGCTACTACTATTAATACAATTACCACTACTAGTATTAGTGATAATAATAGTAACAACAATATCAAATGAATTAATCATTATTATAATACGCTAACTAGTGGAGAGCAAATGACACTACAAAACTACATTTCCCATGATAGTTTGCTGTTTCAGTGAGGGTTGCTGGGAATGCAATGCACCCACCGTAATCTCCTGCATTTTGGAGCTTGCACAAGGAGAGGTGAATTTAATACTGTTTCTGTTTTGCTGCTTTGTTTCATAACATTTGTGTCTGTTTCGGAGGTTTTTCCTCGTTTCTTTTGTAGTCGAGTGAAAGAACTTGGAATCGCGGCTTCTTAAAAGGGCAACAGCAGGACGACGGTGGGCCCGCACTTAGCAGATGAGGTGGTAGAGCGTCTATTGCTTGTGTGATTCTAAAATCGTTTCGGTCAGCGTTTGACTATTTCATGCAGTAAATTTTTGTGATACAAAAATAGACAGCATGAAATATTACACTTCTGCTTCGTTCATTTGGCCATTTGCAGTTTTAGGGGCTCATAACACAGCTATAGAACGCTACTCTCATTCTTATGTAAAAAAAAGTAGTATATATTGAATTTTCTATGTCTGTAAGTCTAAAGACACTCCGTATGCGTAGTTTGAAAAAAGTAATTTAATCCTGATTAATCCGATGAACCACAGTAGTGAACCTGAATTTTGAAGCACCTTAAAGTGGAATTCCAATTATTTGTAAAATTCACATTCAACCAGAATTTGATGTTCGAAATCATTCTAGAGAAACTTACGATGTCAGGAAATCTTACAGTGGTGGGAATAAGAACCAGGCGTCTGAAGTATGTAATGCCTGTAGAACTCCCTCACAGAAATGAAATGGTTGTAAATACATAGACTGAAACACTGTTTTGAGATGTTTTTAAAAATTTATTTAGAACTATTTTGAACATTAGAAATTAGTTTCACTGATTGTTTTGTATAGCAATTATCTTCAGCTTGCTGACTGTTCTATATATATTTGTTTTTCAGTGGTTTTGGGGGATCTGAAGTGGCCTCATGTCGTCTGAAAAAGATGCTCTGCGGCGGCAGAGGCGTAAGGAGCTGGATGCCAGAAGGAGCAAATGTCGGATTCGGCTTAACTCATGTCTTGAGCGTTGGGACAAGCTGAAGGAAACGCTTGGCTTCTCTCTCCACTCCGAGCTTGCACAGTATCTGCTGGACAGGTATGGTGCTGTGGTTCAGTACTGGGTTAGATACAGCATACTCTGCTTGTTGGAGTTATTGTTTGGGCCACTGTCCGATCATGATCTGAGTCAGTGGCAAATAGGACAGCCATTTGGAAAAACAACACCAATAAAAGTGTCCTAAGCTTCATACTGCCACAGCAAACCTGAGCATTTAGTAAAAGGGTATCATACCTCATTTGCAGACCACATTTTTCTTTTTTGCTTTAAAAGTGGATTGAAATAATATACTTTGTACAATTCAAAAGGAAGTCATGCTAAGCAGGAGGGCCAATGCAAAGACTGTATTGAATTTTATTGGGTACACTAACAGAATTTCATCTTAAATTTGCCACACAAGATATATTTTTCCCCATTTGATTGGGTAAGCATAACTGGTCTCCCATTAATATGTTATTGTACTAGTTTTGATCCTGGAACAGTGAAGTGTGATTATGTGCTAGGTTTCATTTTAATTCCACAATTTGTTTTTTCTTGGATGATTGCAAAACAAATTCCAAGAACAGATTGAAAAACTGATCTCATAAGAGTTTTAGTTTTTGCTACTTTTGACAAATTCTCTTCCTGATTCCTCACTTCTCTTTCAACAGTTACTTCTCCAATCTGTGCAGCAGGTGTTCAGGTACTGTAAATGTGCTTTTGCATGTTCTTTATTAACTTTTATGGCAAACCTAATGATTCATATTCTGCAGCGCTAAAACGGACCCTAGCAATAATCGTAAATTTTATAATTAATCAGAACTGTTTAAATAATCTGAAACATGTTTGTTCGAACAGGGGACCCACGAAATAGCTTTTTTCATTGAATTGCACATCCCTGGATAAAATATTACCGTATTTTAATGTTGGCATGCTATGATTTTCAAGCTTCTATTTTGTATATCCTAATTTCTGCAGAATATTGGTTCATTTTATTTGTGAAATCTCATTTTCTCCATGTCGATGATTGACTGAGGGACTCTGTATCGCCTCATATTTATGCTGCAGTGAAAGAGGAAGCAATGGTTGAATACTTACGAGCATTCAGAAAGTGTGACATAAATAGAAACATGCTTTAGTAACATTTAATTAATAATAATCTGGAATGGTGCTAATAGTTGTCTAGCCAAGTCTCCTAGCTGTTCCTCTGGTTTGTGCTGTGGTGAGGGAATGAAAAGACTTCCTCTCTCTGTTTCTTTAGCAAGGACTAGACCCAGATATACAGGCTAACTGTACTGGAGGGAAAACTGAGAGAAAAGCCGGCTTTTTGGTGTCGAATAAAGATACAGTGAAGATACTTTTGCACAATATCTATTAGACAAAATCACATTATTTCCTAAAACTGTGTGAGTAAATCTAAAATGGATTGTGTTTCACCTAAATCTCTGTCCTCTTTAGAAAATGGGAAGGGAGTGAGATCCGCAAGCTTTTTCACCACTACAGCTTCTCTTCAACAGCTGGTTCTGCTGGTCCACAGCCACAGTCAGCAGTGCACGTTCCCACCAAGTCTGAGGCATGGAACTGACCTTCAAAGCTCCATAAGGCCTGACCCTGAAGGCCACACACAGGCAATGAAAGTGTATGACTCCACACAGCCTGTCTCTAAAGCTTCCATACACACAGACCCTAGGGCCTCCAAACAGAGAGGCCCTAAAGCCTCTATGCAGGCAGTTCCTAAAGCCTCCGTAAAGGGTCTCCCTAAAGCATCAATACATGATGTTTCTAGACAGGATGACCCCAAAAATTCTGTACAGACTGACCCTAATGCCTCCTTGCAGGCACACTCCAAAACCCCTACACAGATACAGCGGTGTCTGAAATACGCCTGCTCGGAGGGGCATGTGTTTACATGGTGTCCCACACAGGTAGAGTTGGAAATTGAGGACCCAGAAGAAGGTGAAACGGAACAAATGGGAGATAAAGATGTTGTTGCCTTAGGGAAAAAAAGCATCCAAAAACAAGTGAGGAAAGGCACAAAAAAGGATAAAACAGGGTATGTGGATGAGCAGGAAGCTTGTGGTGTGAGGACGAGTGGCATGGGGGCAAAATCTGGCACAACTGAAAATATCTCAGAATCAATAGACAAGGAGGAGCCAAACAGCATCATCCCAAACTGCTCTGGAGGAGACGAGGAAACTGGTAAGTGAAAAGACATCTCTTGAGTATTCTAAGAAACTTGCTATTTATATCACCGTTGTAATACTGGACTTGCCATTCTTTTTAATATGCAGAACAGGATCTGGGGTTACAGGACGGAAGAGAAGCAGTGGTTTCTGTTCTGCCTCCATACAACTGGTATGAGGTTTTAACTCTCATATTCAGTTATTCAACCAAAGATACTTGAGAAATAACAGTTATCCAGTTCTAATTTGTGTTTCCGCTACAGCACACCGCTGAACACTGATGACTGTGATGGACATCCAAGTCCTGTGGATAGGTTTGCATTTCTCCTCATAAGTTCTGTATTTTTAAAAATGTTGGTCACCAGGTCTGTTCCTGGTGATCTCGTCTTATTCTACATTTTGCCATACCTCCTCTAATTCATTATCTTTTGATTAGCTGGATCATTTGAATTAGGTTCAGGTAGGGAGCAGTTCAGCATGTTAGTTAAATAGTTGGAATTTTCACAGGCTCCTTTCGGGAAAGTGTGATGCATGCTCCAAAAAAACTTGCGGATTTAGTTCATTGTATCCTAAAGTTCTTGCAGTGTAAAACACTTCCCCAGTATATTCGAAATAGCAGCTATGTCCAGTACCTCACAATACTGTACTATACATAATGTATTTAGCGCACTGGTAAGTGGTGTTATTAAGTGCACTGGTAATTAGGGATGTCACAATTATATATTTTGATGGTACGATTATTGAGTGAGAAATAATCTCAATTTTTCTGCATGTATTAATTTCACAGTGTACCTTTATTTACTGTTGTCTTAAAAGAAAAAGACAAAACATAAATAGTGTAAACAGTGAAACAATGTCATAGTGAAAAAAGTTTTATTTCTTTACAATTGAATTAGGGCTGAAAGATATATCTTTATTGTATCTATATCTAGATATGATCTTTCAAGATATTACTATCGAAAAAAGCAACGATATCGATGATGTAGATTTCCCCTCCCCACTCTCGCCCCGCTCTGGGTCTGTGACAGATCCGGATTTATTGTTAAAGCAGAGCTGCAGTAAAATGTTAGATTTGTAATTTATTGTTTTG
>JBBKCR010000016.1:14294633-14305728 GCA_037577295.1 Ladigesia roloffi
TCAGTTCAAAGTTCACTGAAATATGAACGTGTTCAATGAACGCGTTCTTTTGAACTAGTTCATGCACAACACTGGTTGCCAGGAAGTAGGGGGAGAAGAGATCAGGCTCTATTTTCAGATGATTCCTACATAGATTACAGAGGAAAAGTAATGATCCAACTCACACTGTGTAGAAAACTGCATGGGTGTTATTTATTACTTTCTTCTGCCTCAAACGAGTGGGAGGAATTTGACTGAGTGACTCACAAAAAGTCAGATTATTCAGTCCTCCTGACCATTCTGAGGCTTGGTGATGAAAGTTAGAGAGTCTGATGTGTGTACATTCTGTACGAAAGTCGATAGATATTTGCTCATCCATTGTTTTCACTCATTGTAAGGATGTTAAGACTTTATACCCCCTTTGCCACTGAGAAGGCGTCACACTAGCGACCAGATTTTCAAGCCCTGATTTAGCCTAGATTAAGAGAGGATGTCTTTTGGTGATTCCCTATTGCAGTGCAGTTGAGATCTAGGTTCCATGCTGGGGAAATCCGTCCTAGATACTGGAACACTAAAATGAGGATATGATTCAATTCAGTCGCAAGAGCTTCAGTTAGTTTAGTCTTTCTGATTTGGTCAGGATCACAAAAGCCTCTTCAACACATCCCAAAGGTTCTAGATAAAGATTTGTCACTCCAGAGAGCGCAGCTCCAGTGCCGGGCAGGTTTATTAGTCGATGCTTGTCACTGGGAGTGATGAAAAACTTGGACACATAGTATTTGGAAAGGGGATTGATGAGCTGTGGTGCTGATCCTTTAATTTATTTTTTACTGTTTTCTCTTGTTTGCTCTCGCAGGAATGCTGATGAGAGGAGACTGCTATGGAAACTGCCTAATCTGTCCCCAACAAACCACAGCAAAGGTTTCAATCACAGCAAAGCTCTCTCTCTCTCCTTTTTCTCTTTTTCTGTCTGCCTGTCTGTCTGTCTCTGTCTCTGTCTCTGTCTCTCTCTCTGTCTCTCTCTCCCTCTGTCTCTCTCAGATCCCTAATGTTATATCTGTGAAGTACAGAAAACTGCTTGATTTTTTTCTTTCTGTCTCTCTCTCTTCATCCATTATTGTATCTAACTTGACCTACCTAGAAAAAGAACAGCAATTTACTGGAATTTATGGAGTAGCAAAACTTTGCGCATGCATGGGTGATGTGAGCTAAGAGTGTTTTTCCTCGTTACTGCCTGCATTTCCTCATATTGGCACCCCATATAACATAAGAACATGTGCATTAAACATAGCAGCAAAAACGTATTTTACCATTTGAGGGAGAGTTGTTTCCATCTTTCATTTTTATTGCTTTGTGACTGGATGTGAGTAGCTACAAAAACCAAACGCTCCTACTTTAATCACTGAAGCTGTCAGCTGTCAGTGATGAATGGCTTTGTTTTGAATAAATTTGACATGTCTCATCTTTACTGACAGGCCACCTTAAAAATGCTCTAGTGAATCCAGTCATCTTTCATGTGATTAAACTGGTCAGAATATAATCCATGTAGTGGAAAAAATTGAGCTGTATGTTTTACTTTTTTGTGTTAAAACCAGTGGTTTTACTTTGATGTAATCTATTGATACAGAATCTTTTAAGCTGAAAAGCAGCTTGTTCTCTGAAAAGAAGCTTCTTTGTTTACGTTTGCACTTGATGGTGTCGAGTGTAATAGCTGCGTGTCACCATCGTTTATCTATGATCTCTCTGTGTAGCGTTTTCTTATTTCTTATTTCAGCAGTAAAAGAGTCATCACAGGTAGCATCGCAGCTCTGGTCATAGATAACATATTCCCCATTGTGTTCAATAAAACAGTTTTACAACAAAAAAACACGTTAATAAGCCCCTAATTGTGTGCCAAATGTGCAACATATTGTACCAAGAGTTTTAAGTTTAATACATGGAATGGTTGACCTTTTTAACGTTTTACCTTTCTTAGATATTCTTAGCAAAGAACCAAAATTTTTAAAGGCATTCTTATTGTAATCGTCCATAAAAAAGTAATTGCCTTTTTTCCATGTATTTACTGGATGATAAGCCATGAACCAAATTTCCAGGCTAAAATGCGAGGGTGGTTTGCGGCTGAGTGCTCGCCGCCCTTATTAAAGACAGATCAAGGGTTTTGACCTGACTAGAGATGATCAGACCTGTCCTAAAGCAGTGGACAAACACTCAGACTCTAAATTGGATCATGTGTGCAGTAATGCTTTGGAAAATAATATTCGTGTGAGTCATTTTAGATTACTTATATTTAATATTAAATAGACATGAGTCATCGTGTTCTAACTTTTGTTTTATAATTGTGGGCCCCTAAAACACCCGCCCACCAATAAAATAAAGATATTAAACCTCTTTATTAAGTGAACAGGAACTCCATGCTTGACCTCTGTGTGTCTATATAAGGTCCAGGGTGAGGAATCTGATGCTAAAGGCAGTATTAGCAGGGGGAAAAGCTTTTGAGAATCAGCTTTCTGAGCAAAATCCTCCACATTAGAATAGCTCTTCTGAAATAAACAGGGATTTAGGTGGCTCTGGTCAATCAATGGATTCTGCAAAATTCTGACACCCACTGGGTGGAATTATGGCTCAAACATATTGTACGCTAAAATGTAAGGGATAGGCTGAAATACAATGAGACAAATGCACTTTTATTTATGCATATATCATTGCATTGTTGTGCTGACTGAACATTCAGGGTTTTCTTGTTATTTAGTTTAACGTGCTACTGCCTAACCCTGGGCTCTCTAGGTTTATAATATTTATGTAATATTGTCCAGTAACTACCTTGAAAATAATAACTAAATCATGACAAAACCTTGAACCTCCAAAAAGTTTACAGGATAAGGACTTTATTCATCGCCCCGTGGCAACCAGTACCCAACATCACGCCGTTTCACTGTAACCAAATCAGTGCTCCTCAGTTTCATATTCACAGCATTAGAGAACACTTCCATTGTTTATTAGTTCGTTTAGATAAACATTTCTGCTTTCTTTAATAGAAAAATGAAAAAAAAATAGTTAGTTGCTATTCTTCCCAAAAACTCATTATATCCAGAATTGTTGTAAATGCACAGCGCACACCACTCTATTTAATGTGTCATGTGAACATTCTGTCATATGTGAATTTGAATTGAACCCCATTCACCAAGTGAAACAGCGGGCTGGAGCACAACGCCCATGGAGCCGTGTGCCACTAGCAGTCTTGGGACTCAGCCCACTAGGCTACCAGCTGCCCCATTTCATATTATAACTTGAAAGGAGATCAGAAAAAAAAATTAAACCAAATATTAAATTAACTTGGCAAATTGTGTATAATGAATGTTATGAAAAATATATCTCAAGTAAAGATTAATTGAAATGTGGACACACATGGACCCCTAACTAGGTCAGTAGGACTGACTGTGTGCTTGTGTGTTTATATATTAGGCTCCGGAACGCTGTGTGCCAGTTGGCAGTGCCTGGAGGTTCCCCGCGGCCCCCCTCCAAGCCTGGCGGTGCAGTTTGTCGGTTCGGGGGCATCCCTCTCTGGAATGGACGTGGAGCTGGTGGGCAGCCGATACAGAATGTCCCTGGTGAAGAAAAGGTTCGCCACAGGTGAGCGAGAGAGAGATCGTCCCACTTAACCCAGATTGAGAGTGATGAGAGACCTTTTGCCGAGAGCAGCAGTTCTAAAACCTTAGTCTTAAGACCCCCTCTGTGGAAATTAATAATTGTCATTTCTTCCGGCACCTGAGCCTCAGCTTGGAACTACACTTTAGGATTAATAGTTTATAAAGGTACGATTCCAGTAATATTACACCAAAGTGTACTAAGGATAAAGACACAATATATTTATTATATATAAACTGTAGTCAGATCCTAAATTGCTCAGGTCATGAAGAACTGAATTCAAACTCGAGTGCATTTAAGCCCGGACTGCATTCTGAATAAGACAAATGGCAGCAAATTGTAACAGAGGTCTTTTACATATTAAAGGAGCCACTTTTTATTTCTAAGCAATACATCTTTTGGGAAAATAAAAATAAATATGTTTTGGTAAATGAAACCACCCACACGATATGTAGAAAGTAGAAAATCTTAAAAACTAAAGCAATTTCTGTAACCTTAATGTGAGGATTATCCCATGTGTCATTTTTTACTATAATTGTCATGTTGTCCCTGGGCGCATGTAAAACATTAAAATGTGCAGGGAGCATCAGGACCAGCATTGTAAACTACTGTTATGTCAGGCTTTGGAGTTCACAGTTCTAAATAGTACGGTTGTTTTACACATTTAAACATTAAACCTGTTTTATAAAGCTCCAAGCAGGTATTAAAACACTGTTTCTGTTTTGACAGGGAAGTACATGGCTGGCTGTTCGCTGTGAGAGATCGTGCCTGGTTATTGTACCAGTAGGCAACAGTTTGCACTTTTACCAGACTAGGGCGGGTCCTGCCATGGGGGACGGGACGGACAGCTGGGGTGAGGTGTGGGGGCACCTGGACTTTAGCTGCGCTGCATTGCTGTGAGGAATACACTGGAAATGTAACTGTCCTTGCTGCTTAGAGTGACCAGTATACTGGCAAATTAGACCTGGCCTCGTTTTACCCTTCAGCACTTAGCTGTACAGACTGCTCACAATACTCGCTGTTCATTTTCTCAGAGTGCTTTTATTTGTATGACCTGTTCGTTTGTTCCTGTGTGTGCAAGGCGTACCATGTACCTTTGCTGGCTCCATTTGGAAACTGGATGTAAGATTTTTCTTCTTTTTGTGTAATTTTGTGATTGATTCCAGGTTAAATGCGTATACTAAAGTAATGGTTCTAGTATTATGTTGCCATGAAAAAGAAAAATGTTCTTGGAATATGTTCATATGTCTATATGAGAAAAATGTAATTATTAAAGACTTTGTAATGACTGAATGGTTTAATTGGCTAAGCAAGGAAGTTCAAACCAAAACCATGGACCGATCAGTGGTTTACACCAATTTATTACACAGTTTATACCAGTACAAAATACAACTGAAGTAAGCAGTTTTGTTACAGACTATGGCCTGTTCTTAGCCTAGGGTAAAGAATAGTCAAGAACAGTTTTGTTTGTCCAAAAAACCCCACAAAAATAAGGTATCAATATAGTTGTGAGAAGAATCATATCTACTCCCATAAAAATAAGCCGTAGCCAGATCTAAAACAGCATTACAAAAAAAAAACTATTACCAAGTAAATATTACACAAAGTAAATACTTTTCCCCAAGCACACTAAAGGCAAAGTACTGTAACAGGCACGAGAAAACAGTAAAGCCTGAAACTTCCATAGCCAACGACAAGAGTTGGAGAAGAGAGTGCAGGGGGTGAGGCCACAGAGACATCAGCCAATTGACTTCCCATATAAACATGTAGAAAAACATCCATCAGCGCTGAAATGCATCTTTGTAAACAGTGAGGAACAACGTGGCAAAAGCATGACGAGCAAAACTTTTCCGGCTCAAACTTTTTTTCTTAGCTTAACAAGGTCCAAAAAAAATAATAAATTGGAAATTCATAGAACATATGACAATAAAGGTTGATTAAAAATGAATAACAATCAAGCCCCATCAAAGTTTTACCTGCTATTAAATAATGACCATAAGCTGGGCACTTATAGATACCACATATACGGGCAAAAATAAATGCACAGATTTAATATCGGAAACGCAGCACCAAGTAAAACGTGCATATTTTGTAACAGGAACTGTTTATTTTGTCATTCATTAAATATAGTTTACACTTTTCATGTGAACTTATAAAAACTGGATCTTCTTGGAGACATATCTAAATGTACTTGTTACAGATTCATTAGAAATGGTATTTCCTTTAAAAATCCTATTATACGGAAGATCTAAAACATTTTAAACAAACTTAAAATTTAAAGAGTAACCTGTGCGGGCGGGGTCCGTTAAAAAATTTTTTATATATAAATACGGTTGATCAAAATGAATATTTTAAACATGCGTCGAACGAACCAGTGAGCATAAGCTCACTTCCAGTTATTTAAAATGCTAATTTACAGACATCCTGTCACTTTCAACACATCAGAATGTCCCCACTGTCTCTAAAATCTCTTCAGAAACTTAAAATCATCTCATACTGACACACACAACTGGACTGAAGTCAACTAGAAGCCACTGTCCACGTCCCTCCAGTCACATGAATCTGACATGGGCCGACACTACTGGCTCGATCATTAGCACTTTTTTTTTCTCTCCTAAATCAACAACCATAAACAACAATACGTTTATTTACATCTGAGAACAAATATGTGGCCTGGGGGGGCACCGGCTGAGAAGTGGCTTCATCAGCTCCGATTTATATCATCTAGGACCTTACACACACACACACACACACAAATAAAACACTACAGAAACACGTTAGCATAGAAACGGTTGAGGTATCGACAGCTCATCTCATATGGCCAGAAGGGTTTTTTTTTTTAAAGATGCATTTCTTTCATGTCTTGGAAACAGCAACGTACATCTGCCCTATACGCTGTTGCCATGGCGACGAGAGCTTTGCTGTGCTGGTGGGGCTGAAATACGCAGGGCTGCTTTGGGTTAGTGTGGTTGCATTCATTTGTACACAAGCGAACGGAGCCAGAGCTACAAGAAGTAAAACCCTAGGGCCTCTGCGGAAAGGTGCTGGAGACAGCTGAGGTCATGAGACGATACATTCATACTGCAAATACAGGCACGGCCTGGGAACAGCATCTGCTTTCTGCTCTCATCTAAGGCACTGAAAAAAGACACTATGGCACAGAGATCCGAAACTACACACAAACACGCACACCCAGGTACAGCGCTGACTCGGTCCGAGCTCGGAGAGGCACGGCTGAAAATAAAGGAGAAAGAGACCTAAGAGGTAAAAGAAAAAAAATCATCAAGCAGATTTACAACCCTAAACTCTTTCGACAAACTAGACTGCTCCTGGAATTAACAGTTAAGCCTTAGGAACCAAACAACTCAGTGTTAAAGCACAACTCGCTAGTAAAGAGGATGGAATCTGGGGATGATCAATGCAATTCCACCCAAGGACACACACACACACATGCACTAGTACAGCTGGCGCTCTTTGTGGTGGACTGGTTGACGGTCAGTCTTGTTGGACCGGCCTTAGATCTCTTGCAGCGAGTGGTTGATCTCGATTCTCTCTCTCTTTACTGCAGGCTCACACGGCCCCCGAGACACGTCCCCGTCACTGGTGAGGTCACTCATTTCATCAGTGAAGGAGGGATCTGTGGGGGGACAGACCGAGAGAAGGTTAGGGTTAACATTCACCCTGAAGTAACAGGTGGTCAAAAACATCGAGTAAAGCCTCAAAAGTGATTCAAATCTGTGCACTTGTCTGTTAGGTATTAGAGCTTTCACTCACCACACCTGAAAGTGTCACACCTCAGAAACGGAGGACTGACACTTTCGGATGCATCACCCACAGAGAGCAAACAAAACGTGAATTTTTTATTTGGTTACAATGTGAGGTGTATTCAAAGACCCCCAAATCAAATGTTATATTTTTAATACTGACACTACTTTACAATATAACTATATTTAAAAAGGGTATAAAAGATTTATAATCATGTTATTCATTAGGTTATAGACTATTTATAAATCAATAATGAGCAGTTATAAAGCAGTTATATATTAAAGCAGTCTTACATTGCCATGCAGGCAGTTTGGCAAGATCTCAGCTTATCTCATCAGAATGTTCTTCTTCAGGCATTTGCTACTACCATTAAACCACCAAATCTGCATCAATGTATGACAACTTCTTTGTAACTGCTTATCAATTATTTGTAAACTGTCTACAACCTAAATAAACCTGAAAATAAATTATTTAAACTTTATTGGCACCAACATTTTTAATTCTTTTTACCTTGGCTTTAGGTTGCAGTGATTTCTGGATGTGATCTGCTGCTAAAGCTGACACTAAAGTTCTCTTTGTCCCTCACCCCTGCAATGTGTCATCCAATAAATTTCACTTGAGCTAATAAAGTAATGAACCAGCTCTTAAGAGGGAAAACATTGAGGCTAGGTGGGGGAAAAAACTTTGAATGTTTTATCTACAATTGGACAAAAAATGTTATCTGTTACATTTTTGTATACATTTTTCAGGGTATTCACATGGACAACTTAATGTTTGTCTTCTGTTGCGTACGGCTTATAAAATAGAAAGAAAGTGAAATGGGCCATAAATCACCACATTAAAGAGTTAAAAATAAGAACAGCACCTTAAACACCCTGTGAAATAAATGAATACATAAATAAATTAGGAGTTTGTACCTTTCTCCATTAGTGAGGGCATCATTGAGCTGAGGTCACTGAACTGCAAATCAAAAAGACATCACATTACATTACACTGATATATGCAACGAGTGAAAGGAACTGATTGTAATGAACATGCTAACAATAAAAAAAAAAACATCTAAGCTTCAAACAAACCTCTCCCATGACCGCTATGGGCGTCTCGCCAGTGGCCTGGGCAACACGGTGCTCCACCAGGTAGAACATGTACTCGTCGTACAGCAGCCGGATCAGGTGGAAGGAGCCAAAGCTAGCAGCGCTGCGCAGTGTCAAGTCTCTGATTACCATGGAGCTACAGAAGACACAATGTATTTCTTTAATTCATCAGTTTAATATCAAGCCCTTCACAAATTTTATCTATAAAGCTACATGCTGTATTGATGTCTGACCCACAAGTCACCTTGTTGCCGCTTATATTTTGTTTGTATCCTTTTGCTGTCAGAGGCATTTAAAGCAGCCCAGTATATGTGTATACACACACACACACACACACACACACACACACAGGGTTTGACATAAGTGGTACGCAAGTATGCATGCACGAGATAAACAGAAAAATGTGTCTTCACAGCACAAAAGTGTACCTAATTTGAATTACTTCATACTGCATCTCTAAATACTACAACTAAGGTAAGGAAAACCTTAAAAAGAAAAATAATTACGTTTTGAAATATGATTCCTAGGGGTGTGCGATATAGATATTATTAGCCGCGTATACATGGACACTTTTTTCAATCCGATTACATTTAATCATATTAAAATAACTCAAACGAACTGTTTACATGGCCGCCAAATAAAGAGATCCTCGTTTGTTCCACGTTTACGTGTTCAACTAACGGTGACTCTGAAGAGATTTTACACTCACCCACTTTCCATAATATTGAACTGTTTTCATGCATAAAATAAAAACGTAGTGTCAGCGACCGGCCAGTTTTTGTGTTTATTTCGTACACTGTGCTCCTGAGCTAAACTCTACTATCTTGTAGCTACCGGCCACGAGCTCTGGCACATGCGCAGGATGATGGAAACTGTTGTAATAATCGGTTTGCCTCTTTACATGAGCAGTTTCCACAATCGATCGGATTAAACAAAAGGTCTAAACTACCCCCTAATCGGATTAAAAATGGAATTGGATTCACATGAATCCGATTACATGAGCTGTTTACATGGATTTTAATCGGTTTCCATATTTAGTCAGATTAAAAGTGCAAAAAATTGTCCATGTAAACAGGGCTAGAGTTAACGATAATATCGAAATAGACATTTTAACAATGAGGCAGCTGCCATTATCGAATATTCTGCAGTAACCAGTGTAAAACAGCAGGACACATTTTTTATCACGGCATGACTGAGAGCTGTACTAGTGTGCATGCGACATTTGGCAGCAGAACATTAAAAGGCTTTGGATGCTCAGCTATGGACAGAGAAAGAGAGAGCTAGACAAACCCACTATCAAACTAGCAGCACTCTCTGTTAGTGTAGACATGGTAGTCAGGTGTGCGGCATCCTCAACTCGCATGGAGATAGTTTGGTTTCAGGAGGGTGGATGTAGCTTAATCCAGCCCAATTAGCCAGCTATGGGAAAACCAGTTTAGGTGAAAGATGCCGCCACAAACCCTAGACACGGTACAGAGAATATAAGCTTCGGGGGTTCATTAAATGCAAGATAGTGATGACAGTAAAAACAACTCCGCAGTAAACTTTACACACTGCTCACTATGTTTGTTATAGTGCTATAATGCAGCTGATGCCCATGGCCATTTATATGGTTCCAGTCCAAATGGTTGAGAAAGAGAAACAACACGTTACACCCAATTTACACACTGCCTGGCCAAAATTACAGTAAAACAGCTCTGCATGAACTGTGTGACTTCAGTGAGTAAACTGGCGGACAAACTCAAGAGCATGTCTTATTTCGCCACAATAACGTATGTTTAGTATAGCAGAACATCCAAGCCATACATTTTACTGCCACTACTGTTTGAAAACATACTATTTGCCAAACAAAAACATGAATTGCATGTGGATTTTTATTTATGGCAAATATTTTTCCAGGATCTTTGTAGAAAATTAAAACAAAATAATTTATGGTGAAATATTAGATGGAAACTTTTGGTATTCCATGTGTAGAGGAATTAATTTTATTTGTCAGATGGCATATAATTGATACTTTATAATACACAATAATTAACAGAAAAGCAGACTTGAAAGTCCGAATTTAGTTGCACTGTTTGATTTCAGTGTTCACACAGTTAATGTTTTTATTAAGACATGTTTTTCCTCAACAATTATCATTGATTTATTGTTGTGTGGTGTATATGTACCATAAGTAAATGACAGTAAATATTGTATTCAATACAGAAATCAGGTACAAAAATGTTCATATTCAAATTTTACAAAATATATTGTCATACATTTTTGTCTATATTGAACAGCCCTAATCGCACTGCATTTTCACCGCACGCCCCTCTGCGCTCCTTTGACTTCGTAGCCCGCCCTGGTACGGGACCTATTCTACAGTCCAGAGAGGACTGATCTGCCCCTGTGGTCGAGGATAAACGTTTGGAGTTTTACTGCGATGCTGGGTTACACTCGAGGCTTGTGGGGCGTTAAGTTGTAATGATTCCAGCGCCCATGGGGAGGTGAAAATGTTTGAATTGGCATGCATCCCTATTAATTT
This sequence comes from Ladigesia roloffi, assembly GCA_037577295.1. Taxonomy (NCBI): domain Eukaryota; kingdom Metazoa; phylum Chordata; class Actinopteri; order Characiformes; family Alestidae; genus Ladigesia; species Ladigesia roloffi. The sequence goes on from JBBKCR010000016.1 coordinate 14,305,641, forward strand.
ATGTAGATACTCGAGTACTAGAGTAAAAATTTATGTCAAACCCTTTACACACACACACTCTCACACACTCTCACACACTCACACACAC
>JBBKCR010000016.1:14330836-14344210 GCA_037577295.1 Ladigesia roloffi
AGAAGAGAAGAGAAGAGAAGAGAAGAGAAGAGAAGAGAAGAGAAGAGAAGAGAAGAGAAGAGAAGAGAAGAGAAAAGGAACAGGAACAGGAACAGAATTTGCAGACTCAGTATAGCTTCTGGCTCGCCTCTTCCTGATCCTCCCTGTGCTGGTCATACATCTCTACCATCCGTCACTGGCTTCGGGCTCAGGGCTCCGCAGCCTGCCGTTGCCATGGAGATGGTTTGTTCACACTTACAACTCTCCACTCCCCCAAACCACCACCACTACTACCACCCCCCATACGCCCACCCCCCCGTAAACCTTTCCAGATTTCCGCCCCCACCCCCAACCCTGAGCGGCTGAAGATCACTCGCATTGGAAAGGAAAAGTGTTTTAAAAGTGTGTCTCTTCAGAACAGAGCCAAGCGGCTGGGAAGGAAGAGGAGAGTGTGCTGAAGGTAAACTGTTACATGTGGGCGTCTCTGTGGGATAAGTTTCTCTCAGTCATTTTTTTCCCTTTCTTTTTTTCCCCTCTCCTCATGTAAGTGATGGAGGATCTCCAGCTTTCTGTTGTCACACCACCTTGTTGCCCATAGTGAGGGAACAACAGAGGATCAAGAAGGAAAGAAAAGAGCAGATCCTCTTGAGCAAAACCTGCATTTAATGATTTCCCTTGGAACAGGTGGCCTTAAAACACACATCCTGCCTATTACAGCCTATGACATGTGCAGGAAAGGTGTCCTTGCACATGTGGTTTCTGACTGAGTGCAAACGCACTGCATAAAATGAAACATCTCTGAAGGCTTAGATTACTAGAGCATAACAGTACGGAGATTAAGGAGATGATCACACCAACTTACTCAACACATGTAATGGGAGTACCCGAAGTGCTGATTCACTAGGAAGAAACATAGCAACCTGTTGCTGTGAACACAGCTTCAGAGCATTTTCCTCTTTTTCTCTCTGCAAGGATCACACAGAAACAGAACAAGAGGAGACAGCACGACAAAACAGAATGATAGTCTCCAAGTGGCAGGTGGTCAAAGTAAAGATTTGAGATACGAAGCATAGGGAAAACTTCCTAAAGCTTTCGAGTTGTACTGCATTGTCTGTGTATTACGTGTGCTCTTCTGAGAGTAGCTCAGATTACTGAATCACACAGGCAGAGACGTTGCTGTTTTGATAATCCTGATGAAAACATAACCCCTGCACACTATGTCTTTCAGATGGATCATGTTCAACCAAAACATGCATGACTGGACACTGAGTGAGCCAATACGCGCTTTCGTCTCATGAGTCTGTCCAGGAGATCTTTCCACGCAGACTTGGCCAGCGTGCAAAAAGACAACGGAGGCACATCATCCCTCACTAATGTTTTTGTTGTCTACCCGTTGCCAGCTTCATGCAGCCAGAATGAGGAAATATCTCACATGTATTTTACCTCCCTGGATCAATGAGCCAGACTAAAAAAGGCTGGCCAGCAGACTGGTTTACAAGCATCAAACATTTTGTTATTTCCGAACAAGTACCTGAATTTTTGACTCAAAATCACAACGATTGTGTTTTTTTTGTCATCTGTCTGACCGAACACATATGCTTCCATTTTAATACATGATCCAGTCCATATCCAGTCCATGGCTATGACAGAGGCACCTCTTTCATCCTTCAAAACACAACATTTGTGTGAACAACGTGAACTTTGTAGAGATCCAGTCAAATCACACACTCACACTTTTTATAGCTTTCTAGACTAAATATATAATAATAAGCTGTGTAATATATACACAAATAATAAGTTCTTGGCCAAACAGACAATTCCCTGCGCTGCACGAATGACACCAAAAGTGGTAGAAACCTGAAGAAATGTCCGCAGTAAACAGTTGTCAGTTGCACTGTTGAGTTTTCAATTTGCTATAATTTTATAAAAGAAAGGGACAGAAAGGTAAAGTAAGTGGAATGGATGCTCGTTCTGGCCGTAAGCTATACTTTCATATTACTGAGGGCCTTTGCTGATGACATTTCTTGCAGTTTAGGCTACAACTGTGGAAAAGATAAAGCTTCTGAATACATAGTCCTATAATAACTATCAAAACTACAGCTGAACTCAGATTACTGAAGTCAACCCATGTTCAGATTCATGAAAAATGTCCATGGCATCAGTATGGCCCAATGATTTGTATCAGATCAGGCACTTAATGTGGCTCAGTTGGGTGGTTATATTAATCGAGATTATGTCTGCAATGAAAATGCTAGAACTGAATTCTACATAAGAAGTAACAAAATGCCAGGGTCAAGAGGTGTCAGCCATTGAAACCTAGTTCTCTAGTCTGATTTCATAAAGTGTGACCTAAGGAACCACCCTTTTGACCCTGAGTGTCAAAGTTCGCTCCTAGTTTTGTTGCAGCAATTATCTAAGAGATAATAACGAACCAACTGTTTTAACTACCCATGAGAAATATAGCTGAATTGAAAAAACATCCAGTGATGATGGGCGTGTACTGATTAAGAGTATATGGGTTATAGAGATTCACTATATATAATTTTACAGTATTTCAGACACAGTCGTTACTAACATTCAAGCATAGCTTTGCAGTCATCACAGACAAATACTGGTAGTAGGACGTATAATCCTAAAGTGCCCTGTGACTTTAAATGGTATGTGTCACCTTTGTACTGCTAGATCTGCTCTGGGCAACTTTAAGTGCTATTATTATCAAATGGAACCATCTAGGTGCAAAAACAGCTCCCCAACAGAGCAGATTTTCAAATCTGCAGGAAAGTCCTGAGGTGCGTAGCCCATAAAAAGGTCCTCCGGAATTAACAATCACACAAGAAATGTGAGTCAGGAGCTTATGAGTTTCTATGGTCACTGCTGCTGCAAACCGATTAAAGTTACTATGTGCAATGCCAAGCATCAGCTGGTCTAGTGTAAAGTACACTACCAATCGACACAGGAGCAGTGGAACTGTGCTCTCTTGAGTGATGGATTCAGCCATACTATACGGCTGACAGACGGTTCTGGGTATGGCCGATGGCAGAAGAAAGCTACCTTCTGTAATGAATAGTGCCAACAGTAAAGTTTGGTGGAAGAGGAATAATAGTATGGGGCCATTATTCAGATTACAGACTATGCCCCTTAGTCCCAGTATAATGTTAATGCTACAGCATATAAAGACATTTAGACTAAATATATGCTTCCAGCTTTGTGGCAGCAGTTTGGAGACGGTGTGTGCCTGTCCCAGCAAGATTGTGCTCCTCTAGCACTGCACTGTGGGGCAGCTGACTTGCATTTTCTAGGGTTCCAACACTGTGCCCAATACATTTCGGATGAGCTTGAGAATTAGAAATAAAAATCTAACATTAGTGTTTGACCTCAATAATGCTATTGTGGCTGAAAGCAATCAAACCTTCTAAGCATCTAGAGTGTTCCAGCATCTAGAGTACAGGAGATTAGAGGCTGTTACTGTAGTGAAGAGGGGAAAATTCCCTATGAATACCTTTAATATAAGAAAAACACACTCTGTACTTCAGGTCTACAGTGTAAACCACAGAATCTGAATTTTCCAAAAAAAAATTAAAATAGCAGCAACAAACTTTATACTAAATATTTGTAAAGGGATGCAGTTGGGTTAACACATTTAATTTAGATGCTTCCTGTTCCTAAATGATTATTTTAATTGTAGTGAGTAACTTGCATTAGGCCAGCTTATCATAAAACTGTGATTTGAAATTAATACTAGCAGTACCTCTGAAGCTAGGCAGCTCCATGGAAAACTCCATTGCTCTGTTATAAACAACTGAAGCATTGATTGGTAATTAATGAGAACTTTGCAGTGTTTGGAAGCAGTAAAAAGTTTTTTTTAATAAACAAAGGAAAGACCTGGTCTTGCAGGAGTCGGTTCCATTTCAAGCACATGGTGTTAGTTTCACCCTGGTGTGTAAGCACTGGTGGCACTGTTTGACATGTTCTAAATACAATAGCGTGATAACAATATTGTGAAGCAGCCAGACACAGAGTCACTGAGGGTTCGCATCCCTCCGAATCAACAAGCACTTCCCCGTCTATTCAGGTGCTCAAGGAGGCATGAATAGCCATTCATTGACTAAAGCAGAAATACGCAAACACACAGGTCTCAAGTGCCGATGATAAATGCACAGGATGTTGGTATGGCAGGAGGAAAATCATCAGATCAGGCTTAATGTATGATCTGGGGTGATGCAGTGACCCAGGAACACTGTATAATGAGGTTATGATATTCCTCACATTGCCCAGGCTCGTAATGACTCTGGGGTCTCCTGGGACTCTGCGACGGAAAAGAAAAACAAGGACAATGGATCAAAGCTCCTCCAATAACCTAGGACTGTGTATCAGCAACAACTCAGCAATACAACACATATCACAATGTGATACAAGATCATACAATGATGAACCACATCTAACATATTATTGTTAGGGGTTTTTTGCAACAAATTTTGTGCTGGAACAAAAATATGTATCTACCGTTTTGTCTTTTTAATATCATTAGATTTTAAACACAATTTTGTTACACACTGTCAAAACTTCTCGACACTTGACACACTTCTAATAAAGTCACATTATGGTTAAGTGTTTTTTCTTCTCCGCATGCTCAGTTTTGTTCAGACAGAAATTAATTACTGCAGTAATAATAACTATATAAATAATACAATAACATTGAACTCATCTTCGTTATAAACAAAAAGCAAAACCCTAACCAGTATTCGAGCCACAGACAAAGGTCTGCAACGTTCTAGAGCTAAATGTCACAGTCTCAGATTAGAATATCAGTTTCCCTACACACGCCCTGTGTAAAAGCAGATACATATATACTGGTCTATCAATATTTTGAACCCTGCCCTACCTTTCCCTTTATTATCTCAACCCTTAGAAGGCTACATTACTGTCATTTTGTTGTATGATTTAGATGAAATGAAACATTACCATATAAATTACATACTGTACATTTCTATCCCAACAATATTTTTAAGACAAATTATATAGGAATAAAAAAAGTTAAGTTAAGCTGGTAATGTTTTGTAAATAAATTAGTACGCATGGTATTAAAAACTTTTTTTCAACCAGCTTTGGCAGATACAATATTCATTATATTCATTATAAAAAAAGTTTTTAATACCATGCGTACTAATTTATTTACAAAACATTATATATATATATATATATGATAGCTGTAAACAAACTACGCTTTCTGGAAAAGGACTGCATTTGCATATTTAAATTCAGGGTCATGTGACCCATTTTCCTAATGCGCTTCTGAAACAAAGAACTTAGACCGAGGAGGAAAATAGTTTTTACAGAAATTATGTCTCTTTCAGAGCCTCTTTCAGTTCCTAAATGGAGTCAAATCAGCTCTTTTAATAGGTACACTCTTTGTCATTACTTTATCACTCAAATATTTAAGTCAAATAGAAATGTAAAGGAAAAGTTGAGGGAAGAAGCCCATCACTGGGGGTGGGGGACGGTCTCTCTACTGTCCATGTCAATAGACTGAGAAGGAAAGGAGTGGGCCAGAGAGGGAGAATGAGAGAGAGAGAGAGAGAGAAAGAGAGAGAGAGGCACAGAGAGGCGAGACAGAGAGCAGCCATTATGATGCAAATCTGAGGGCCCAGTGTGCTGTTTGTGGTAGGAAATTTAATTAGCAGTTGTGTAGCTACGATACTAACCAGGTGGAATGTAAAGAATGTCCTGATGAGGGGAGGCTATAGCGAGGGGGCGTGTTTATGCCCAGGGTGCGTCCGTGTGTGAAAAACATTTCATTTCAAGACAAGTTTTCACCTGTTGCTGAAGTATTTTCAAGCCTACATTACGGAAGAGAGAGAGAGAGAGAAAGAGAGACAGAGAGAGAGAAAGAGTGACAGACAGAGAGAGAGAGAAATAGAGAAAGAGATAATAAACAGAGATAAGTGAGAGAGAAAGCGGATGGGAGAAAAAGAGAAAAGAGAAAAAGAGAAATAGAGAAAAAGGTGTAACATGAGAGAAAGAGCGAGTGAGAGTGAGATAAAAACTAGTGAGAGATGGTGTGCGACTGTGAGGGAGAGAGAGAAGACAAAGAGGGTGAGAGAGGAAGAGAAGATAGTGCTGAATCACTGCTGGATACCGTTCCCGAGACACAACAGAAGATTAATACAAAAGCAGCCCATGAATCTATTTGAAGAATTAAGTGCAACGGCTGAGACTATAAATCACCGTTCTGAAGCCGCATCTTACTCAGCTCTGTGGCTGTATATAAAATTCCTTGGGCAGCCGTTTCCACAGACTCACAAAAACAAACACCACACAGAACTGATAAGACACACAATTACAGCCGCAATTAAGATCATAGAAAGTGCTGAGATCGACAGATAGCATGTTAAAGTGACGTGCCCTGCAGGTTTATGTTCTGTCCTGCAATACACAACATTTCCAAAACCCAAATAATGTGTGTCACAAAATCGACACATTTATAAATATCCTTATTCAGCCTATAGCAGTTTAGCCGCACTCATTCACGCTGAAGTTGTATGGAGTGTTAACAGAAAGTGATTATTTACATGTCAGTCTTAAAGGCACAGGAACAAAAATGGCCTAGTTAGTTCTAAGGGATGAACAGGCTGGAAAACGATTAGGAGATAATGAATTGAGACTGAATTGTCACGGAAAATTAAACAGAGGGACAAAGTACAATTTGGGCCCAATAAAAACACCCTGATTATAATTTGGCCAAGATAAAGAGACTCACTGCGTTATTGGAAAGGCTTATTCTAATGTATAATATTAATTGTATGCCTTGTTATATGGTGTTTATAAATATCATTATTGATATTATTACAATTACGATCACTTTACCCTCATTGTACCTATATTTGGCAAGTACCAAAAACTCCCCATGTGCATGTTCTTGCAGAGCACTGGTCTAAATCAAAAGTTTAATTTGGCAGCATGCAGACAGCGAGGAACCAGTTGGGGCGTGAGCCCAGGGCCCAGCAAGGTCAGCTGAGGAGTATATCTACTCCTGGTCTAAGTGTCTTGCATAGAAGCTAAATACAGCATTGGTACACAGAAACACATGGGTGGACATGTGACTATGAGCCATATCTGGACATCTACACCCCCCACCCCGCAACACACATACACCCCCTGTGGGGACACACTGCAGCTGTCTGCTTGAGAGATGAGCTGTGCCATAGAAGAGTCATTAAAAACTCACCATGGAATAAGGTTACTCTGAGCATCGCTAAAACAATCACAGAGTGCAGAACTCTAGCAGGTTAGGATCCCGCACAAAAATGTCCAAAAGCATCTGGACATCTCTTCTAGAGAAAAAGGTGTTCAGATCTCCAGCCGTAGATGAGCATAAGATCACTACGCCCAATAATACGCATCAGATAAAGTGGTATTAAGCCCCACAGAATTGTGCTGCGGATGATAGTGATCAGTGGCCTAATCGAGCTGTGCCCAATACCTTTGGAACGGCATTTGTGGTCCAAGTCTAATCACCCACCATCATTACCTGACATCACTAACATTCTAGTAGCTGAACGCAATCAAATCCTCAATGTTCCAACACCTAGTGTACAGTAGTGATCCACTTTTGCAGCAAAGAAGGCACAACTTCCTTTCAGAAGTAATGATATGCAGATTTTGTATGTATAGCGTAGCAGGAACCATGACCACCACAGCGGTCAAGCAAAGTTCAAAATGGCACCCACAGACACAGACCACTCATGCATAAACATGGCCACAGGCCACAGACTGCATCAATAACCGACTTGCTGCGGCTCACGTGCGTTTGGGAGTTTGGGAGCAGCAGAGTGAGTATGGAAGGTTCAAGGTGAAGGCTGCAGGCCGCTGCTCAAAGGATAGATGCTATATTTGCAAGGTCCGCAAATGGAATAACTGGGCCGTTCATTCGTGCTGAATTATTTAGTGGGGAGTTCTATCCTGTAGATGTTACAGGCAGAGATCCGGCGAATGACTTACCAGGAAAGGCTTGACCAAAGTGTTCCCCACCCAGTGCAGGTTAGAGAGAAATGAAAAAGTTCATGCTGGTGAGAGCTCTGCACACTCTCAATTCCTTACAAGTTTGTGCTCTGACCTGTGAGTAAGGCCTTTACCACAATCAGAGCTGGAAAAAAAAAAAATCAATCCATTTGACAACAAACGACCAACTTCTAGCTTTAAGCTAAAGCCCTCAGGCCGGAGCTCTCTTTCCGTTACTCAGCCTGTATTTGTGTATCAAGTTGCCATGTAAACACACCAGCTGCTCTGCTTTTTGGCTGGTGCAGAGTTCCATTCCCGTTCCTTTATTTTCTTTATGGAGGGTGTGTGTGACAGATTTAAAAGCCTTATCCAGGCTCGGGTCGAATCGAAGGGCTTTGTCGAAACAAGCGAACAAATGGTTTTGAATTTGCACACAGCTTTACACTAATCTCTTCTTCAGATATTTGAACATTCACCAACCTATAATTATCTATGTATCTGTAATGCCTTACTGAGACTTGAGATCAGACATGCCACATTATGGCAAAATGGATATATTTTTAAGGGAAGAAGGTATATAATTTGAGGCAAAGACTGATGGACAGAGATAGGCTTTTTGATTATACAAACCGAAACTTAACTACAATACGGGCCATTGGATCTGACAGCAGTTTAAAGTTAAACTCTGCAAGGGTAACTGTATATGGTTCTATCAGGCTGTGTCACTGTGAGGTGATGGGCAGTACGTCCTGTGGTTTGCAGGCCCAGGCTTATTTCTCCAGTTAACTGGACATCACACTGGCCAGGAAGCAGGCGTCTGGCCCCATCAATAATTAAGCTCAATTGTATGAATCATTCAGCCCTCGAAAGGGAAGACAAATCCTGCCTGGAAATGCACCTGTGACAACATATTTCATTACACAGTCACCAGATCCTGCTCCTTGGAGACACTTGTCGCGCGGTAAAGATTGTTAGTGGAGGTTTTTTTCTGCTCCAGCAGTCTGGAAATCTCCGAAGCACCTGACAATTCATGTCTAAGAGCAACACGTGCCCGACTCCCCCGGCCCGTCAGCCGCTCTCGAGAGGGTGCCTTCGCTCCGCCGAGCTCCACACCCCAGCAATCGCTCTGACAGGCCGGGTAGCTCCTTAACAAGCAGCATCAGAGCAGGCACTAATGCACCGACTGATCAGGACCATCCTAATGTGATTAGTGGAGGCTGAGAGGAGTGCCGGTCAGAGTGGGCGACATGTTGCATCAGCCCCAGCTCTCTCTCTCTCTCTCTCTGTGTGCGCCAATTACCCTCATTATCAGTCTGGCTTTCAGAGACATGACCACTCGCAGCTAAAGAGAGATCAATAGCCCGGCAGAGGCGAGCACTGGGCGACACCTGGTCCATGGGCCATTGTCATGAAGAGCGGCTCATTAAGCCGCTCTCCGCCGTGCAGGTGTAACATCGCCACGGCGACGCGCCTGCAACCCGCCAAAAAATGACAGCAGTGTTGAACGAGAGGAGTGAAGTCGTTGTCAAGGCCGTCAGCATCCGACGAACAGCTCCCATGCGCTTGTCAGACATTAATACAGAGCATAATGCGTAATTTAATTTACACTGGCATCACTGGTCCGAATCAGCTACAATTATCACTGAAGAAATGTCAGAGGCAATGCTTGGTATTTTAATAGCACACACACTCACAAGCATAAAGAATTGATCCATGCATATAATTAGGCTAAGATCAGATGTTGAGGATTTTTAAACAAACATAAAAGTATAACAACACAGTCAAAACCACGAAGTTAAACGTACATCTTAAAAGTTTAATTAACCCTCACAATGTGGATTAAATCATACTGTGTTGGATTAACTCTTGCTAAAATCTTAGTTAGGAATTAAATTCTATATTATTTATTTAAGTACAGCTGGACCTTAATGAATATTCTAGGTGTGTCAATATTTAGGAGTTCATCAGTGGAGATTTTACAGCCAGTGTAATAATAAATTAATAACAAAGAGCTCCAGAACAGGTATAATACAGAATGAGGTGCAACTCACTGAGATGCAGACGTGCTCATCTTTTAGATCCAATGTCCACTGATCCACAGGTTGTTACTGATAGTAAATGAGGAACTGCAACTTAAGATATAAGCAATCTATAGTTCTAATTGCTTTTGCCAATATATATGCTTACTTTAAGCTACTTTTCTTCGACTTTCAACCACTGTTAAAACAAAATAAAGAAGAGAATAAACCTAGACAACTTTTATGAATAAAGAATAACCCACACAACTTTTATTGCTATTTTTACATAAACAATGTGAGATGTTTAAATTATTTTAAAGCTCTAAAGGTGGAGAGTTTATCCAAATGGACCTGATGCATCTTGTTGCACTCACTTGGATCTACACGGCCGATGATGCGAAGCTTTTAGAAAGATTCAGAGGTGTCGAAATGCTAAACTTCCCAGGTTGTGAGCAATTTTGGCTGATGTTTCCTCTAAGTTTGGCTTCAACAACCTGTTGCATTCGTCCGAGATGCTACAGTGTATCGATCACTATAGCGTGTAATTTTTAAACATGCAACCTGAATTTGACATCGGAAGTCGACCAAAACAGAAAAATAAGCAACTTCGAGAGATATTAAAGACAACGGCTTGATGTGGTGCCAGAAACTGGGTATTAATGATCCACAAACTACGAATAGACCCATAGAGATCCTGGGTCTGAAGTCCTGGATCTACAGCTAGAATTAACCCGGCATACTACGGATGGAAACCACTTTACTACAAACGAACACGAAATTGAGATTAAGACAGATAATACGAAACACGTTGGCACCTTCATCTTCACCAAGCCCTTTAAATGCACGGCTAAAACTGTCTGAAAAGTTTAGCTCCTCTTGCTAGCGCTGTGTAGCGTCGTTAGCAGGCGAGCTAAGCTCCATCCCAAGTTCTCCAGCTCACAAAAAAACACAAAACCAACACGAACATCGGACCATATAACGAACTCTGTATGATTTGTTTACATGCACGGTACGAAGGATACTCCTTTAAAAAAAACTGACAGCTCATTTCGCGTGAAGCTGAGGAAGCTAACGAAGAGTTTGGGGGAGCGCTAAACAAAACAAAATAAACAAATGATCTACATAAATCAACACATTGTGTCTCTTCTAACCAGTAAAAATATACATATATATTCACCTTGTGCTTAGTTAGGTCTGCTGTCTTTTTCCCCACTCTCTCTCTCTCTTTCTCTCTCCCTCTCTCTCCCTCTCCGCTGCTGTTGCTGAGTGTTGCTCCGTTGGTAAGTAACTGTCTCCACGGCTACAGTCACTACGGCGCGCCGGGGGTCTCGAGGCAACTGTTGCTACCCGCTCGTGCAGCCTACGTCAGGGTCTTAGAACCAAAGGGGGGTGTAGTTAAAAGCCCAATCCACGCCCATAGTGTTCTGTGGGCGGGGCTCATATGGCTCTATGGGCGGGGCTCTCCGCGGGAAAAGCAGCAGTGCTATTACCGCGCGACATCCCGCCACTAACAAGAGCGTGTTAGTGGCGGCATGTCGCGCGGTAATACAACTGCTGCTTTTCCCGCGCGAGTGGTAAACACACACAGATGCACAGTATACACTTTGAATTCAATTCAATTTTTACAACAAGGATAAACTCCCTCACCTGGAGGAAGAAACCTCGGGAGGAACCAAGTCTCCTCAGGTCGACCCTGATAGAAAGGAAAGACTATATTTATGGGGAAAACTACCAGAGAAGGCCTTGATGAACAAAGATTATATACAGATATGCCCTCAGTGTCAAACAGAGTTGCTAAGTGTCCTGAAAGAAATATTGTTCGATGTGAAACTGAAACAGAAACATTTTGATATTGTTTTTGGTTTTTAAAAAAGTACGCTGCAATATTTTGGAAAAGACAAGCATCCACTATATAGTGCACACTTTATTCCGATTTGTAAGAAAAACATGCACTTTTTGTCCATACTATCTATCTCAATGAACATACAGCAAGATGAATTATTAGATGCCCACTTTACTTTTGTTTTTAAAATATAAAACTATGTTGCAACATTTTGGAGAATTAAAATATCCACTCTTTTGTCCATGGTGTCAGTGTAAATGAATGCACAGCCAAATTTATTTTTTTATGTGAGATTTTACTGGGGCACAGAACATACATTCTGGGGCTATGCGTCCCAGTGAAAGGGGTGAAGCCCTGGTTTAATGCTTAAAAATTTATTTCATGTCCATAACTTATGCCCTAGGTTAAAAGTTTATTGACTTTTAATTTCGGTTTTTATAAAGGATAAAGGAATTGGTCCACATCTACAACTCTTACATTGTGGATCAAATCTTAAAGTACTGTATTAACTCAGGCAGGAATTAATTTTAGTCCATCGACACCAAAATAGTTCATATAAGTTATGATATATTAAATAATTATATACTGACTTTTAACTTCAGCTTTTGACAACAGCAAAATGTAAATTTAAACATAGTTTCATGTTTATGCCATTAAGTATTTATGATGTGTTACGCAAGCAGCCATTTTCTGTACAGTGTACTGTGACTTTGACATGAAATGAATGTGCTTTTCAGCTTCTGCAAAATATTTGATAAAAAAAAGAGTATTATATCACTGACGTAGCATTCAAGTAGCTGATTTCTACGTTTATTCTGATTTTATGATCATGGTTTCCTGGACTTGACAGGTAACTGCAGTGGGTTATTTTATTGCAATTAAATAAACCATAGATTTCCTCTTTAGATATGTGTTTTCTGTCAGGAGAAATCAGGTCTGTAAAACTTGAAGAATTGAATGTCAAAACGCTCTAAATAAATTGGAAATAATGTTATTAAAGGGGTCATGAAAATATAATAGCTGACAAATAACATAAAACACATTGTATCTCTCTAATAAAGGTGGTCCTAATCATAATGTAGCATCAGTATTATTGGTTGACATAAATCCCAATACTGTCAACATTTACAATGAAAAAAAAATAATGAAATGAAAGACCCCTCATGATCTTTTAGCTTACAGTACCAGCACTAGGGAAATACCGTCTTATTATTAGCAACCACCACCTAGCGACAGCCTTGCAACCACCTGTATACCATAGCAACTGCTTAGAAACTGCTTAGCAACCACCTCCTACACCATAGCAAGCACCTAGCAACACCCTAGCAACCACCTTGCAAACCATGGTGACCACTTAAAACCCCCTTAGCAACCCCCTCCTGCACCAACTTATGTAGCTTTCACGGTATTTAGGTCTGGTCTATACTGGTAGTATAGTAGTAATCTTATCTTATTCTTATTCTTATTCTATTGTTATTCTTAATTTACATTATTCTGATGTCTCGTGTTGGTCTGTGTCTGTGTGATGTGGCGGTC
>JBBKCR010000016.1:14344310-14356872 GCA_037577295.1 Ladigesia roloffi
GTGTGTGTGTGTGTGTGTGTGTGTGTGTGTGTGTGTGTGTGTGTGTGTGTGTGTGTGTGTGTGTGTGTACATATATAACATACACACGTGGGTATATTTCATTTAGCATCACCTTCATTTTCTTTGTATGAGTACTATCATTTTAGTACTTCTGCTGCTGTTACACCACTCACTGGCTTTTGTTGTGGCTGCAGTGGGTTTGCCGTTGGCATCTACACCACTAACTCCCCAGAGGCCTGCCAGTATGTAGCGGAGAACTGCAAGGCCAACATTCTTGTTGTGGAGAACCAAAAGCAGTTGCAGAAAATCCTGCAGGTAAATATGGGTGGATAAAAAAAAACACTTCTGTCCTTTACAATCTCTGTATTAATATAATTATAATTTCTTTTGAAATACAATTATCCACTTATTCCTAGCTGAGAGTGTTGTCTCAGACAAAGCACTAATTACCAAGCAATGCACATATAGTGTATAGTGTAAGCTTGTGCTGCAAGCATTAACGAATGACCTCGTGCTGTGCGTGGTTTCCCTTCTCCTTTTCAACCCTCCCCTGTTTATCATTTCAGATCCAAGACAAGCTGCCTCACCTGAAAGCTATTATCCAGTACAAAGATGCACTCAAAGAGAAAAAGCCCAATCTCTACACAGTAAGAAATTTTAATTTAAACCACTTCTGAATATTTGTGTTTTTGATGATGAGTTAGTGAGGTTAATATTGGTGTGTGCATTCTAATTAACATCGGTGGGTTTTCCCCCTTTAAAAGTGGGAGGAGTTTATGGAACTGGGGCGCAATGAGCCAGACACTCAGCTTGATGACATCATCAAGTCCCAGAAACCCAATCAGTGCTGCACACTCATCTACACATCTGGAACCACTGGTCAGCCGAAGGGGGTCATGCTTAGTCATGACAATGTGAGGATCACACGTACACACTGATATACATAAAACATGCAAAATCACACTTCCGCTGCTTCCCTACATGTTTGAGTTTCTCGTCTCTCTTTAGTTAACATGGACGGCGTTCGCAGCAACTCGCCACATCCGCCTGACCGAAGCTGATGTGTCTCAAGAAGTAGTGATCAGTTACCTGCCCCTCAGTCACATCGCCGCTCAGATGATTGACATCTGGATTACCTTGAGAGTGGGCGGTGCTACATACTTTGCCCAGCCTGATGCCCTAAAGGTACCTTTGTGTGTTTTTCATTTCAATCTCAGCATTCAATTCAGTCATTTCAATTCAGTCATGTTTAAATTAGCGTTTTAAATACGAAAGCAATATTGTCACAGATGAAGACATTTTGATTATATGCTTTAGGATTCAAAATTTTATAGAATGTAAATATTTCTGAGATTAACAGAGACAGATATTACTCATTCATCATTGGAAAAGATAAAGCATAAATAATAGTCTTTATTATGAACTTATTATCCGGAAAAATATAGAAAAGCTGATCAAACCTTGCTGATCATTATTTCATGTAAAAAAAAAAAACATACAGGGGGCCCTCAGGTTCCTTCAAAAGTGATGTAACCCAAATTTTAGTGCTAGTTGAAGCACATCCTAGCCTAAGTTGCTTACACAGTTGTAAAATCATAAACACAACTAAGTCACAGAAAAAAGAAAAAGGAAAACTCCCTCAGTCTTACGACGCATTACTGCATATTTGTCCTCCACACACAACCAAAATAGTTCCCCCACATAGTCCGTAAGTACAGTGTAAGAGGGAGTGAACGTTGTGAAATTTAAATGTCGTATGAAATTATTATTCAATACCACTGGTTGATTGTGACTTTTTCTGACATAACTGCCCACATTATTCTGTGTAATGTGGGCAGTTAAAACATGCTAGGCATTCAGGTATGCTTTTCATATTGGTGTCCCTTCAGTTAATCGTCTCACTGATCCGTTCTGTAAGTCACACTCTCAGCAGTGCCCCTCTCCTCCCTAATCTTGTTAGATGAAACTGAGTGTGTATAATGCCTTCAAAAGCAAGCTTAGCAAATTGCTTTGCAGCTTTATTAGCTTCAGCACAGCACAGACGTTCTAGGCTTCCTCGTGTCCGTTTCATGATACTAAAAAGTCTAGGGGAAGTTTATCTAAAGTTATGGGACATTAAGTGAAACATGCTGCCAGTTCTCGAGGCTTCATGTGATGGGGGTCTGATCTGGCTGTGGTCAGAGGCTGTGTTGAGGCAGGTTTTGCAACCGTTACCCTTCATGAACCCATCCGCCTGGGTTCCAAAATATGAAGAACATTTACCATTGTTAAATATGGTTTGATTGGTTTTTAATTTTTGTTACATTATAAAGTTTAACTTCTGTTAAGTGTTTATCTGCCACTAAAACCATTTTTCCATTGTAATTCTCAAGTATAAAGAACCAAAATGCCCCAAAAACTAAATGGGAAAACGAATAAAAAAAGAAGAATCTATCCTTACTGTGTACATCACATCACAAGTTCTACATTTTTTTACATTTATTAACAAAAGGGAAGTGTCTTGGCACTCCTTAACAAACATATATAACAAATATTGAGATGTAATTCATTTTATTTGTAATATAAATATCAATCAGTTGATAATTCCACCCCTACTTAATACCTGTATGTCTTTTAAAAACTGAATAATGCATAAAAACCATCTCTGTGTTTCAGGGCTCTCTGGCCAACACCCTGCGTGAGGTTCGTCCCACAGCTTTTATGGGTGTCCCTCGTGTGTGGGAGAAGATGCAGGAGAAGATGAAAGCCATCGGAGCCAAATCGTCCACAGTGCGACGTAAAGTGGCCTCGTGGGCTAAAGATGTGGGCCTGCACACCAACCTTAACAAAATGGAGCAGTAAGTGCTCATTTTAATGAACCACTACTTATTTAATGGCAGTTTACTGTGCCTAAATGACAACAAATGTTCTGCCCAATTCAGTTTTGTTTTTATCACATTAAGCAGCTGGGCATGTCATGATGGATTTAGTGAGACAGCTGCGTCATTTAAAATTGAACATGGCGTCACATTTGCAAATTTGAATTCTTGCATTGTGTTAGTGTAGCATTGATTTATGGGTTGGTTTTTGCATGTGTGAAGAGTGCGTATCAGGGATAGGAATGGATGCAGCCTGTGAAATATGTATTTTTATGACTGTTTTCTCTGTTAGAAATGGTTCCATGTCCCGAAATCCACTGAACTACCGGCTGGCAAAGCGCCTGGTGTTCCGGAAGGTGCGCAAGGCTCTGGGTCTGGATCGCTGCAGACAATGTTACACTGGAGCCGCACCCATCACCAAAGAAACACTGGAATTCTTCCTCAGTCTGGATATCCCAGTGTATGAACTCTATGGCATGAGCGAAAGCACCGGACCGCACACCATCTCGCTGCCTGATGCTTTCCGACTGACCAGGTAGACACTCACACTATTTCAGTGCGTGAAGGTACAAACACACTAAAAGTAATGAATCAAGCATTGTTTTTAGTTTTTTTATGTTTAAAAGTCCATTTTCCAAGCAATATAATGTAGTTTCTCCTTAATATTTCACTAATGTTGCAGTGCGTCCGATTTTATAGTAAAGCTTTTTCACACTATATACAGTTCCTTAAATAAGGCCATTCTCAATTCGTTACATGCTATAATGAACAGGCAGATATCCGTTCCTGCTACGTGATGTAACCCAAATTTTGGTGAAAGCGGAAACACACCCTAGCTATTAAGCTCTCCTAACACAGTTGCAAAATCTATAAACATGACCAAAAATGTGTTCAGAAGCCATGATGAAGGTCTAAAAGTCCCCAAACAAAGCAACAAAAACAGAACACTTGTGCTTTGAGAAGTGTAATCCCTCACTCATGCGCCACTAACCAGGTTCGTCCACGTGAGCATCGTAAACTCGATACATCATGTGTCGAGACCTTTGTAACTCCTGTAAGCCACCAGATTCAGTTATAGGAGAATCTAATTGGAGGAATTAGAGTTACGATGAACTGATTTACTGCAGAAAATCATTTTGCTGTTTATTAGTAATGTATTTTTTTCTCTGTAGCTGTGGGAAGGTCATCCCAGGCTGCCAGACAAAGATTTTCAATCCAGATGAAGAGGGAAACGGAGAAATCTGCTTCTGGGGCCGCCACGTCTTCATGGGATACCTGAACATGCCTGATAAAACAGCGGAGGCTCTGGACGCAGAGGGTTGGCTGCATTCTGGAGATCTGGGCAAACACGACAAAAAAGATTTCCTCTTCATCACAGGACGCATCAAAGGTACCACCCTGCACCATCCCAACCAATATTGCTGCATATGCTGTACAATAATGCAATCAGCATTCAATTCTCCATATAATAGGGTATTAAATATGTATTTATGGTCGAGGAGTTTATCTTCTGTAGGAATTTTCCCCTAGTGTCTGCCCAAGGCAGTGTGTTGATTGCATTTCAATTTAAAGGCAGTTTTTGTACAAACGTGTTGATATTGAAAGTTGATGCATTTACTCTAGTTTTGCTGTATATTTTATGTGAGCTTTATGATTTTTAACTTCCTTAAACTCTCTGTAATTTTCAGGGTTTGTGGTGGCTATTCAGTTATTCTTAGTAGTCATTGAATAATTTTCATGACTATATAATTGTAGGTATTACATTACAAGAGTTACTTATGTCTTCAGATAAATAATTGATTTAACTTATAAAAGTTTAAGACACAAGAAATGTGAGTTAACATAATAATGAGTCGTGTGTGTGTTGCAGAGTTGATTATAACTGCTGGAGGCGAGAACATCCCTCCGGTGCCCATAGAGGATGCTGTGAAAGAGGTTGTGCCCCTCATCAGTAATGCCATGTTGATTGGAGACAAGAGGAAATTCCTTTCCATGCTGCTCACCATAAAGGTACCGACACCATTACACTGTGATTACAGGGGACACTTTGCCTGAGGATACTCATGTTGTATTGTAAGCTAGCAGAGAGGCTGTTTCTCACTAATAGCTCACTGATGAGCAAAGCAGTGCAAATTCTAAACTCTAGATCATTACCATAATTACTGAGTAACTGTGTTGAATACACAGTCGTCTTTCAAAAAGGAAATCCTTCCTTTACATTTTTGTGTTAATTTTTACAGGAGCCTTTGTGTAGTTCAGAGAGGACAAAGAAAAAAAAAAACTCATGCACACACACACATATAGTTCTTACTGCCAACACCCCCCTCTGTTTCTGCCCCTCAAAAAGTGTATTATGTCCTTCTCCTATGTCAGTTTTTCAGGTAATTGCTTTGTTTGTTTGTTTGTTTGCTTGTTTTCGTTTCCTGTTATTGTTTGCTTTCATGTTTGCGGGTACATTGACAGAAATGGGAAGGATAATCTTCCATAATAATCCATTGAGAAGAAGCTGTGTAATTCATGAAGTGTGTTCTTTGTTCATATTTTAAACAAGAAAGTGAGCAACCGACCTGTTTGTACAAAAAGTAAATCTAATGCAATAAACTGTATAACTATGCGATGGTGTAATCTTGTTAAACCAGCAACACCAGTTACTCTTGACACTTAAGAGTTAATGACCGGTTGTGTGGGTTGGATTGTGTGGATGTATGTGGGGTCTTTGTATCTAAGTCAGGTCAAACTTCATGTTTGTATACATACGTTTCAGTCCCACACCTGCCGATGCTGGTGTTACCTTCAGACGTTTGCTGAGGTTATCGAACTTTGCCTCGTCTTAGTGCAACCGCCATAAAAAATTTCCATATGCTGCTCAACAGGGTGACACTGTTGAAACAAAACATGTCTTCTGATAATCGGATGAGTCTTTATCTTCTCTGCCAGGTCTTATCACACTATATATGACACTGTCATATTTGTCATATAGTGCACTTGCCATTATCTTAACATCATAAAGTCCTCTGCAGCCTCAAACACTCCAGACAAGCTATGGATTACAGGTTCTTATAATGTAGGTGCTTGCTGCCACCTGCTGGTTAGGTTTTGGCGAATGTACTCCCTTGTTGCACCCCCTAGTGTCAGAAAATGAAAGTTATTTGTATTGTATTTGAATGGCATTAACTCGCTTGCTCTTTTTCCCTCTCTCTCAGTGCCAGGTGAATGCTGAGACGGGCGCTCCAGAGGATGAGCTGACCCCGGAGGCCGTGGAGTTTTGTCAGAAGTTGGGCAGCTCCTCCACACTGGTGTCTCACATCTCCGGTGGACGGGACCGCCTTGTCCACACCGCCATCCAGGAGGGCATCAACCGCGTGAATGAGAAAGCCACCTCGAATGCACAGCGCATCCAGAAATTCACCGTGCTGGAGCAAGACTTCTCCATTCCAGGAGGAGAACTTGGTGAGTCAAGCGCTGGAAGATTCCAAGATTTCACCCTGAACCTCACACTAATTCCATTCAGATTGTTGGAGAAAGAATGAATTGGATCGTGGAATTTTAAGTTTTACCATGATTTGATTTTAGTTTAGTACAGTTCAGAATATAGAAATTGTTATGCAAGCATTGCTGTTTATTTATTGATTGATTGGCCATTCCCCCTGGATGCTTTACTCGTAGAACATATGAATAGTATAACAAATTGCAAAAATCAATGCATGTAAAGTCTGTCGGTGTTAATGTATAACGTTTGTGTCCCTTTCAGGCCCCACTATGAAGCTGAAGAGGCCGGTGGTGATGAAGATGTATAAAGAACAAATCGAGAATTTCTACAAGGAGGTTGTGACCCCCAGTACTCCAGACAACCCTCTGCCCTCGAAATAAACTCCAGGCAGGAGTCATGGTTCAGAGAGCACAGAGAGAGACTAATATACACCCTCACACACAGTTCTTACTGCCAACACACACATACACCCCTCTATCTCTCTCTCTGCTGCTCTTCAAATAAGTGTATTACGTCTACCTTCTCCTATGTCAGTTTTTCAGGTAATTTTTTTGTTTTTCATTTTCTGTTATTGTTTGCTTTCATGTTTGTGGGTACATTGAATGAAACAGGAAGGATTAACATCCATAACAAGCCATTGTGAAGAAACTGTGTAATTCATGAAGTTGGGTCTTTGTAAAAATTATTTATTTGATTAGATTTTTTTTATCATTCTCTTTGTGGTAGAGTGCAGTATCATACAACATTAAAAGTGAGCCATTTTTTTGTTCCTTGTTAACGGGAACTGGAAGTTCAAGTAATCCAAACTGTCCATTAGAGGACCTTTTACACCTTGTTCAGCGTTCAGTGGATGTTTACATATAGATACGTTGTTTATATGTGCTTTATTTGTACGCCAAAGTGAGAAAACTACAGCCAGAGATGCACAAACGAGACAGAGGCTGTGTGATCAGTTATGATGAGTTTTTACTCTTTAAACCTGGTGAACTCGGTTATAAGGTTATATTGGACCCGACCTTAGAAGATGAAAAAGGGCCAATCAAATCTGAACATAGAAATGTGATTAAAAACATTCCTATCAGCAGTTTTGTAATGAATTGTTAAACAAATGGAAATGAAAGTTGTTCGATGATATTTGTGCTATTTATTGCATGCATCGATCTCATGTGTGCCGGTGTGGTTTCATAGATCAGACAGCTGTAGCCTGTAAAGGAAAAAAGCACTAATAGATTTTTTCTTATTAAATGCCTCTTGCTATGAAACCACAGTTTAAGCCATACGTGTCGGCCTCCTTTTTATTATATCCAGGTATGTTCAGTTGTTCATATGTAACTATACTTGTGAAGGTGTGTAATTTTTTGTGATCTCATAAAAGCTTTTTTTTTGTGTACAACTTGTTAAATATTGTAAATATTTTCTGCTTGTATTTCTGCCCCTGTTGTTAGTATTTGACAAGTCAGTGCTTGACTTGTCCTCCGTGTCTCTCTCTCTGTGTGTCTGTCTGGTCTCCTTCATGGGAAATGTGGCTCATTAGCTGCTTTTATGTCCCTTCAGTCGCAACAGAGAGACGGAGACTTCGAGGGAATTAAAATTCGGAGATGAAAGGAATGTTTAGGTGACACTGACAGAGAGAAAACTCGAGGGAGGGTTCAATCTGTACATGATTAAATTTGAAATGGTAAAATTCTAAATCTCCTTTTGCCTCCTGCATTGCTATAGATGTGCAATAAGGAATTTATTGGTTTGGGGTGTGTAATATTTAAAGGATTTGAAGTGACATCTCTGACTGAAAGTTTTGTCCCTGATTTGATTAGTTGATAAGGCGGACGATGAATTGCATTTGTGTGACCACTGAAAGGATTACTTGAATTTGAAAGAAGGAAGTGTGAACCATTATGCAATCCATAGAAGCTTTTGCTTTTTTTATATATATTTTTTTTCTTTATACTGTAAATAGAGACTGCTGAGATCCATTTCTAATACATGGGCCTAGTAGCTGTGCTTCTGCAAATCATTAGCTTTGCTTTTGCACAGCTTTTAGCAAGTAATCCGTGCTGGGAATGTGTGTGTCCAGGTTGATGGACTGTAGTGGTTGGTCCTGCAGTGCTGGATTAATTGGTTAACAAGTCAAAGCTGGATGAGACCTGACTGTTTACTAATCCAGAAATTGGGGTTAGTAGTAGTTCATAAATCACCCAGCATTACAGAGGCCTTGTTGTAAATAGTATGAATAAGAATAGCCTATAGTGACCAGGACATTCTGTGTAGTCCCAGTCTAAAGCTGTGAGAATGAAGGTGTGGCTGGTAAAGGATGAAGGGCTTAATATTAATTGCTGCATTCAGGTTTTTTTTTTTTTTTTTACTGTTTTATGTCCACTGCCAAATAATCATTGATCTCCATGTACATTTGGAAGGTCTGGGTTGTAGTTTCTCAAATGCACTGTGGTGTGAAAATGATCTGCTTCAACAACTGACAGAAGTAGATGCAGGGCTAGAGTGTATCAGTGTTGCTTCCAGAACTGAGAAGGAGGACTATAGGGTCTGTAAGGGCTGTTCTTTGAAATATCATAGGGTCATTTAACAAGCAGAATTTGTCAGGAGCCAAAAACTTTCCAATATGAGTGTCTTTCCAAGTCTTATTCCTATTGGTCAGGGTCAACGTTGGGATTAAATCATCTGGCTCGACGTTTCAATCCTGGTTTGTGGAAAAAACCTATGTAGCGAGAATTTGGGTGTCAAGTTTGTCTTGCAACCTGCGTGAATTAAACCAGAGTTTAATGCCTTTCAGTAAGAAGTCCTGATTTGGGGATCAGTCCAGTAAAGGCCATGTACACTGACCAACAACTTACAGTACAAGTCGAAAAAGAGCTGATAAACCCAATGTACCACTGTGATGGAGGATGTTCTAGACAAGCGGGAATGTTCTAGAACAACGAAACTGGGGAGAGCATTGTAGAATGTGAATGGAGAAACACTAAATAGAAAAAGCTACTCTAGAAAAGTATGAATTAAGGAGTGTCCTAGATCAATGTGAAATACTCTAGAAGTGTTCTAGAAGTAATACTCGAACTGTACTAATAGGCAGTTTAGAACAGTCTACTGTGATACTGTAAGGGATGTCTGGGTTTGTCGGAGAATGCTGGTCAGTGTACTGTGGTCTTTGAACTGAATCAGGTGTGTTGAAGCAGGGAGAACACCGAAATGTGTATTTGGGTTCTACATTCTAGTCAGCATTCTGTTTAGATAATCGTTCATACTGGATATGAATTGAGTTTCTTAGGCTGTTTACGCTTTGCCAAGTGAAACCTGACTCAATGCTTTAAGATGGGAAAGTGGTCTTACTCTGTAGTGTGGCCAAATTGTTTTTTGGGGGTGGGGTGGGGTAAACGCTTGCATGTCACCAGATCAAAACATACCGACTGAAAATAGTAACTGTTGGTGAGACAACATACTGTGTTCTTTTATTAGTGTGCGTGTGAGTGAGTTTATACTCAGACCCAAAAATAAAAATGATCCATACTTACCATGCTGGTTGCTGTGTGTTCTTGGGAAGATGACGAACATACAAAAATGTTCAGCTATACATCCGCACATCTGAAATTCACTCTTAATTGTGAGGTGGCCTGGTGTGTAGGATATTTACCTTTGGACCAAGAGGTCATGGTTTCGAATCCTACCTTCAAAATACCACCTGTGGGTCCCTGAGCAAGACCTTTTACCCCAAGTTGCTCCAGGGAGACTGCACCCTGTAGTTAGGGACCAGAAGTCACCTTGGATAAAAGTGCTAAATGGTGTAAATGTAAGAGATAGTAACTACTGTGACACTGGTAAGAGGAAAACATGAGTGAAGAGATGGTGTTTCTACTTAAAGAGGTTAATCTATGTGCCAACGCATAGGAGGATGGAACAACAGGACAACAGGCTTTATAGTAAAAGAAGGAAAAAAAATATATATATACTGACTTTACAAAAAAATCACTTGGTTGACACCATCAGGGATCTGTACCTTCAGTTGGGGAATGCTTTGCTGTATAGCTTAACATTCAAATACACTATAGGGCAAAAGTACCTGTTTTTCAGGGTTTAGGCTAGGCCCCTTCCAGTGAAGGACAATCTTAATGCTTCAGCACATCAAGACAACACCATTCTTCCAATTGTGTTGACACATTTTGGGGAAGAACCTTTTCTATTCCAGCATGACTGTAGATCAGTGCACAAAACAAGGCCTATGAACACACATTTGGATGAGGTTTGGTGTGGAAGAACTTGACTGGCCTGACAGAGCCCAGATCTCAACTCTATCTAACACTTGGATGAACTGGAATGGCGATAGCATCTTGTGTTATAGCTGCAAAAGGGGGAAAACTCCATTTTGAAGTCTGAGAAATGTATTTGAGTGCAACATCATTAAAGTCCCTGTTGATGTGACGGTCAGGCATTCCAATATCTTTGTCCATATAGTGTATCTTTTTGCACTGCTCACTACATAATATTTCTAGCACTTAAAACTCTAACTCTCTAACTATCTAACTCTCACAGGTGAAAGTACCAAATTGTGCTGGACTCCAGCTCTCTATCTAAATACTAGAGAAAAATATATATATCTCGACCTTTTAAAAACTGTGTTAAAATGGGATGTTTGGCAGCCCTGAATATTCCTCAGCTAGTGAGGAAGAACAACCTCTCATTGCAACTGTGGTATTTGTCTTCAAAATAGAGAGAATCAAAACGAAATACTTCTGCTACTCAAATGTCAGTTTGGATGTACTTATTTATTGGCCTATGAAATAGTGGCATCACCAGAAATCAGGAACGGTTGTTTTTAAAACTTTATTACATCTTAATCAAAGTGACTGCTAATAAGCTAGCAAAGTGTTGTATCGCTTTTAAGTCAAATCCTCTCCCAATGGCTGAGAAATTCAACAGAAAAAGACAACTGTAGACAGTACTCAATGAGTTTATTAATTATATGATTTTTATGAAATAAAAACATAAAAAGTAACATCTTTCATCCTCATTTCAACTTGTTATAAATGACCACATGGTGGCACTGTATTCCCAAGTTCGACAAGTCCAATTGTAGCTGGTCTTCAGTTCTGAGCATTGTGGCCTTTCTACCACATCATCAGAACACAATTAAACCAAACACCTGCACCGCCCCTCCCCAAAGCCCAACCCGACCACAAACACGAAGAACAACCACTGAACGACAAGAAAATTCTCCCTCCGAGAGAACTGAGTGTCCAGAGAAGAAAAAAAATAAAAAATATATAACCGTACAGCGCAATCTGCTCCGTTCAAATTGTTGCAGCAGATAAGCCACCACTGTGTATTGTATATATGGATAGATATAGCATAACTGAAGTTGAAATGAATGTCTTCTCACTCCCATAGTGTCTGAGTGAGCGTGACCCAAAACCAGTATAAATGCAAGTGAGATTTAGTGTTTAGTGCTCCTAATCATACTTCACACAGTACAAATCCATTGCAATGCACAGTATAACGGAAGATATATTTGTTCTATATGAAAATCCGAGATTTTTTTTTCTGTATGATACTTGTAGTGGATGATGAAGTGCAGGCTACAACCAACATAATCGTCAAAACTGGACGTCAAACCGCTGAAACTTCTGACGCACAATACGAGCTCTGAAATGTTATATTCCAGAAACAAAGCCGCCTAAAATATAACAGTCTCAAAATCTACTGGTCATGTTTTCAGTTCTTAATCCCAAACATGCCAACGCAAAATAATAAAAAAAATCATACCATATTGCATGTAAATATTGTATAAAATTCTTAAAAATACAGTTAAGTACTTGTCACCACAGCCAAAAGTGCAGAGGTATAGAAATAAAATTCTAATTATTAAAAAAAATTATATAAAAATGCTGACTGGGTCACTGAGGGGCTTCTCTTAGAGCTTTCAATCATTTCCACATAAAGCCCACCTCCTTCGCCTCTGTGACCCAACTCAATGACCTCCAGCGTCCGGTCAAAAGTTCGAGTTCATGAACTCAGGCCAGGGGGTCAAAAGTTCACAGAAGAGAGGACAGGGGCCTTCAGTCTCACTATCAAACATGCACATATACATACACACATACACGCGTGAGCACACAAACTATTACAACTACAAGGTCCTTTTTCGCCCCACACGCACTCAGGCAAACAGAAAACTGCGGTGATGGCTAAGGTACATCAGGGTGAGAGTTAG
>JBBKCR010000016.1:14358913-14369975 GCA_037577295.1 Ladigesia roloffi
TGTGTGTGTGTGTGTGTGTGTGTGCAAGAGAACTCTCTCGTGGTGTACGTGTGTGCGTGCGAGAGAGTTCTTTCGTGGTGCGGGTCGTTGTGCGAGAGAGTTTTCTCATGGTGTGGGTCTGCATGCCCAAGAGAGTTCTCTCGGTGTGTGTGCGTGCGCGAGAGTTCTATCGTGTTGTGTCTGTGTGCGTGCGCGAGAGAGTTGTGTGTGTGTGTGCGTGCGGGAGTTTATCCATACTTCTTTTATAATTAGGTGATGAAGTTCCGGGTTCGGTACCCGTCCCTAATCCTCCCGCATTGACGTCATCAATTGTGTTCGGTTCCTAATATCGGCGAGTTTAACGAGTCCCGATCGAGTCATAAAGTCTGATTATTGGCCAATACTGATCGTCTGCCGATCGATCGGCGCATCACTAGTTTAGGATACATATTTTGTGCAGAGAGAGAAAACAACAGAACATCTATACGAGTTCTGATGTATGAGAGACCATGACCTGAACAGGAAGACAGAAATATATTAACTCATAGGTGTCAAAAGCACGAGCAGAAAACTGTGCAAAGGCATTTTGCGAAGCTCGTGTATTGTCCTTGTTTGATCTATCTTTGCCTATATTTGGCTACTCAAGTCGCAGAGATGTTCCTGCAATGGAACATTTATGTACGACTTGCTGTGTTTTGGCACAGTAAGGGCACTTTCATCTATAAAGCATTTTACACTTTGCTCATCTGAGGTAGATCTGTGCAGCCTGAAAAGAATCTACCTGACACAATGTACTCGCATGCAGCTTTGCGAGCCATATAGAAGTAAAACTTGAGACAAAAACATGTGTCACACACCACACATCATGCACATATATTTCATCCTACATGGTCAGTGGTGCAGCCCTAATATGTTTTACACACTGAGCACAGGTTACAAACATCCTAAATGCTTAACAGCGTAATGTTTTTTTACTGATGATGTAAGAACATGCATATTTTGGAGGACACACACACACATGCACATTATCCATTTTAGATGGGAAAATCTGGAAGTGTGTCTCCAGGTTTGTGAAGGAGTGACTCAAAAGTTCATCCAAAACCTTACGACGCACATTTTGTGAAAAGGGCATATAACCACAAAATGCTCTAGCGCATTTGCCATAACTTAATACAATTGGCACCCAAACAGTAAGGAGCTAAGTGGTCATCTTTATTTAGACTGTCTTAATTACTTAATGCCCTACCACTTCATTCAAATCTGGTCCTCAAAACTAGTCCTGGTGTCTAATCTGAGGTTAAATTAGCACTCTGTGTCTCTGTTTTGGCTGCTGTGCTCTCACAGGAGACTAAAGTGTAAAGGAAGTTTAAAAAATCTGCAGCAGCTGAGACAAGAGATTGAAGTTTCCCTGATTCAAAAAAGATAATCCAAGGACACTGTATTGGTACTTCAGTATTTTGACACTTCCGACACGTTAATACAATTCTTCGGTCATTGGTGCACAGTGTATATGCCATAGGTCAGTAATAGTGGCTGTGTGACAATTAATGTTGTGCAGAGCTGAGCTCCTGTCACACAGATGTGGTGAGGAAGTGTCGAGATGAAAACCACAGGCCCCTCTGACACACATTTCAGCTTCCCCCCATGCTACCCAGGCGCTGTTGCGTAAATCCCTCTCAAACCTTGAGGCTCCTTATATGCAAACATGCACACATCCTCTTCAGACACCACCCCTCCTCTTCCTTATGTTAGGTACCCTGCCCAAGCCTGGGAGCAGCTCTATTTAACATCCTCTCACTAAACACAGGCCAAAACCCAGGACAAAGTCTGCTTGAACCAAAGACTTTTTAACATCCTTCAGCCTTCTAACCCCTACTCAGGACCAATCCAGCTTTAACCACAAATCATTCAAACCCATGATGAACTGCTAACTGCTATCCAGGATGAAACCACTTTTTAAAACTGACCAAAACATTTCCCAAAACTCTGCTTCAGCCTTACTCAGACCAGGCCTAAAGCCAGGACTTACCATGCATTACTGTACCATTAAGATAAACCTGTCCCAACTTCAATGCAAGTTGACCTAAATGTGGCACAGACCAAGACATCATAAGAAGACCCTGAAACAAAACCAAACCATATCAAACCTTCGTGTGTACCACTATTTTCTTTCATTACATGGGGAACTCCCACCTTTTGTAAAGCCTCGTCACATATTCATGTAAGTGGACAGTGGGTTAGAATGTTTATTGAGAACAATAGTGAACATCTCTGTTATTTGTAGGGAGCTATGTGTATAGGGCATCCTTGACAAAAGCCTGAATCTGTAAAACGCATCCCTCTTTATTTATGCACATTAATGGCCCATCACAGCTCTCCACCTTCTATCACTTCCTGTACAGAACAAGAAGCAGGAGGGAAATTTTGTGTTTCTTCCATTTAAGGAATTGCAGTCAGCCGCAGGTTTTAAACTTCTGTTTTTTGTTTATTTCATTGCTTCCTGATACCTTGGAAGAATGTGAATAAAGTCTTGTTCCACATGCAAAACCTTGACAGCATCATAGGGAGATTTCACATGTGCTCAGGATCCTGAGATTCTCTTTGATACCATCCCTGCGCTGGTACATGTCACTTACACCATAACTGTGATTACGTCTAAGATCATAGTGAAAGATAACTGCTGGCAGACAGCCAAGTTACAGCTAGATGTACTGGGCAAGAAATGTGTAGCCATAGAGAATTTAACCCCATTATACCCCAGTAGTATTTTAATTAAATATTTAGGGCTTGCTGTCTATGAGCTACTCAGTAATGACCATGAAATCAGCACGTAAGCTCTGCAGAACTGAGAGCAATAAATGTAAAGGGGTTTAATGAGCATTCAAGACCACCAAAACAAGTAAAGGATCATCTCACACATACATCTCACAATACAACAGTCCAGGCTGGACTGGGCAGAGAGTCAAAAGAAGTGAGGCATTTACCATCGTGCCTGGAATGAGGTGGTCCTTTTTAGACTGTCCTTTTCCTCACACTTTTGGGTTCCCCCTGTTGACAGAACAGTGTGCGTGCGTGCATGTGAGAAAATCCAGCAGATTCCTTGTCAGCACATCTCCATTATGAGTGAACCCTTTAAACCAAACTGTTACTGCTTCAGTGAAGTTAATCAAACTCCGGCAAGCCGTGAACACATATCTACTTCCTCATACTCCCTCCAATAACACACCAGAAAAGAACTGCTACAGCTCTTTCAATTTCACACATACACACCCCCCACCCAGAGCACCAAGTGTGAGAACTGCTGATTACTGTTTAGTCTAGGATGCAGACGTAGTTGCAGTATGTTGCACTGCACTGCATTAATGTAGAAACGCTCATTCATAAGCTCATCTGACAGAAGCATTTCACAATGGTTGGGAGGTGTATCTACTGAAAAGCACAAGAAGTCTGCCTCTAATTAATGAATTCAGCAGCTTTAAGGTGCGTCCATTACTCACACACGTACCTTTGTGATGAGCTGGAGTGTTTTTCTGATCCAGAAGTAATCACCCAGCATTAGTGTCTTACCTCACTAATGCTCTTGCGTGTGAATGCAATCGAAAACACACATTTCAACATCTAGTGTAAATCCTTCCCAGAAGGCTAAAGGCTGTTACTGCATTAAATGGACAACATACTCCCTACTAAAGAAGAATTCCACAAACGTGAGTATAATTCATTAATAGGGATCCAAACTGTTTTACTCAGAGTGGTTTACACAGAGGGCGATTATTCATTACAATCTTCTTCTTCTTCTTAAATCTAACTGCATTGTGCATGATTGTGATTTTCTTCAAGATAGAACAGATGAAGAGGAGTAACGTTTTTTGTTTAAAGTATTGGATGCAAAAAAGGGTACAATAAGATGCATAGAAACAAAAAAGGCTTAAGACGTGTAAAGGTGGGTTGCACATTGAGAAAAAAAGTCTACAAAAAAGAGATTTTAATCAAAGAAAGAGCAGAGCTCACATTACAGATTGTAGCTTTTCTCCTGGAGATGAAAACAAGAGATGCATCAAAAACAACTTATTGTTATAAACTATTTTCATTCAATTTGCCATTAATGATCAGATATGTTTCTGGTCAGAGTTGCATTTTTGCAGAAATCTGATTCAGCAACAATCCAGACACATGTGAATGTGGTCTTTAATCTTCAGTACATCTTCACTGAGATTATTTAATTACATCCAGGCCTTATTCCTTGGAAGAAGGTGACTGAAATGAGGAAGGCTAGAGTGAAGAATGAGGAAGCAAGAGCAGAAGCTGTGGTGTTCTTTTCAGGCTGGCTTGAACAGAGAGGAAAAGCACGCAGCTGACCCCAGATGAGAATGTAACGGTCGACGAGTGAAGTCATGAGAGCAGAGGCCTGGCAGCAGGTCCACTCCCACTGGCGGTTGTAACCACAGTGGCCCCTCCCAACACACTGCAGGCTCACACTGCTTTCAAGCTGACATCAAAGCGAGGAAGCTTCACACCTGCTGCCATAGACCAGCAATGACAAACAAATTTCTAAGCACTATAATTTGATCTGATTTTTGGGGTAAGATTCTTTCTCTCCGCATGTAGAAGTACAGAAATATAAAAACAACATATCAATCATTTTGTTTTCACTTTTGAAATTAGTCCAGCAACTGACCTAATGCAGATCATCCTCCTTGAACAAGACTAGAATGCTACGGAGAACTTTGTGCTTTCATAATAAAAAAATGATGAATCTATATTCAGTCCAAGGACAGTATTCAAGAGAATTTCTTCTTATATATTTGTAGAAACTTTTAGAACCCTAAGGAACGGATCTCAGACATTCAAAAACTGCTGTAACAAGGCTGAAGGTGCAGTCAGGCAAGTTCAGGGCAGGTCTGGTCAGGTACAGTATTGTGTGAGGACAAGTCCAGAAATAACATTGATGCCTGCTGCTGGGATTTTATACATGGACCCATGTGCAAAGATTGCGAGGACCAGAAATGTTCTGACATTGAGGCAGAATAAAGGCAGTAATTCAGTAAAATGCCTATAATGAGGGATCAGCCAGAGAAGAGCTGGGATGGGAAAAAGAAATGTGAAAGAACCAGAAAGGAACAAACCAACAGGGAAAAGGCTTAACAGATGTGTAGATTTCTGACTGAAAAGGAGCTGTGCGTTTCTGATAGTGTGCCTGAAGAGGATGTCCAAAAGGATCCTAGAGACGGGAGATGGAAAATGTGATTTCTAAGAGGAGAGGGAGGTCTGGACGAGATGGACAAAATGGGAAATGGAGGAGGATGCCAGAGCACCGAGAGGAGATAACAGAGATAACAGAGCCCAAGATGGACCAGGTGTAGGACTTATCTAACCTAGTCCTCCTACACGCTCACACTTAACTGTGAATGGTGTACCTGAGCCATCTCAAGCTCTGTCAGCCCCTTCAAATATGCTGGCACTCCCCTCCCTTTCCCTTTTTGTTTGTCTCATCTGTCCATTCTTAAATCTTTGATTGGCAGGACATGGGAATAAAAAAAATGTCCTTAAAATTTTGTACTTGGTGGACTACTAATCTTTACACTTCCCTTTACACTGAGTGAATCTTTTGTGATAAATAAATCAAAAGAATGTTTTCAGACTTGAAGTGAATATGATGTACAATAACTATGAAAAAGGATTCATGTATGTACAAATATGGTTTTTCAAGAAACTAAAACAGACTTTCTTTGGCAGTGCTCAAAGAATAGTTTTTGGCACCTTAAAAAATAATTTGCATCTTACTTTTTATTATTACTATTATTTGACACTCAATAAGCTCGAAACGTTATCAGTCCAGTTGGCTTTTTTAATTAAAACTCTTTTTTCCCCCACAACCTAAAATAATCTTGCAAATAAGAAACAGTAATTTCTGTGACAAATTGCAGAACGAAGAGGGAAAAAAAAACACGTTTTCTTCTGTTCACAATGCACCACTTTTTTATTCATCATATTATTTTTTATTTTAGTTGGTCTACATAACTCAGGGACATATACTCTGTCAGATGCACATTACAGTACACAATGTTATTTTCAAAAGCGCTTAAAAACAACAACAAAAAAAAAATTGTTAAACATAAACAGGTCGTGTCTACCAAGATGAATCAACACACTTCAAGTGTAACATGTTACGCAGAACAGAACTCAAAATTAATAATAATAATAATAATAATAATAATAAAAATAACAATAATAATATAAAAAGCTCACATCAAAAATAACACTCTCGTGTTTCGAAGGCTTGATTATGTACTGCTTTTTCGAACAAAATACGCCTCAATAGTTCAATAGATAACATAGAATTCTGTCATTTTGTTTTAGCTCTCATATTTTCTTTTTCTTACCTCAAGCAAGTTTTAATAAAAAATAAATGCATTAAACTTTGAGATTATAACAGAGAAGGAGGAAATAGCACCATTCCAAAGCACCGAAGCTCCTAAAATCAAACACCACAAATGTACTGCAAAGCGTAAGAGCTGGCCGAAGCTCACCAGGAGGAAGCCTGTTGCTGTGTGGCCATTTTGTGGGACTGACCAGTCAATAAACAGAGAAAAATGTATTTTTTGTAAGCAGGGTTCTTCTTTAAGTTACGATTCCTCACTGTAGGGAAGATCCCTTTTTGCTACACATCCGAAAGAAAATAACGTTCTCTCCTCAGCTCTCAGTGACCTGAAGGCCTAACCAGAAACTGCAGAATCAGCCCCACAGTCTCACCAACACCAGCTCAACAGTACAGAGTTGAGTGCACATTTAATCAGAAATAAAAAAAGAACAATTCAGACGGGATTTAATATACAGACATATGCTACTTTGCATGTCTTAGGCAGCCATGAAACATGTTTGAAAATTTTTATCTCAGCAGTGCATGCCTATAAAAACCTCAAACTAACACAATGTATATGAATTATCAATAGGTTTTTGCTTTCATTGTAGTTTTATCTTGGTTCAGTTCTTGGTGACAATTCTGTCATATGTGAACACACCACAAGATACATTGTGAACAGCACCAACTTTGTCCTCTGCATTTAAATCCATTCACCAAGTGGAGCAGCAGGCAGCCAGTAACACAGCGCCCGGGTTACAGAGTGTGGGGACGGTATCTTGCTCAAGGGGACCTCAGAGGTGCACTAGCAGTCTGGATAAAGAATAGTGTGTAAAAAAAATGCAGGGGTCCTTCAGTTACACCACAGGTCTGTTCCTTCCATAGTGATGTAACCCAAATTTTGGTGTAAGTCGAAACACACTCTAGCCTGAGCCACATATCGATCCTACCACAGTAAAAACAAAATTAAGACATTGAAAAAGTAAAACTCCTTCATTCATATGCCGTGTGCATTCTTCCCATTCTTCTAATGGTGTAAGCAAAGTGTCGAGACTGTTGTAACTCGAGGACCCCCTGTATTTATGCAACCCCAAATATAGTCCATCAGCCAAGACATGCTTGGAAAACAGCTAACCAGCACCAGAAGTCAATAAATACCCAGTTAAATCACATTTAGCTCAATCCTTAAGATGGTAAAGACTTATCAGGATCTGCTTTCACAAACCAGTCAGTGTCCAAGATCTGCTCACCACAGTAGATCATACTGTGTTCTAAACCATCCTAACGAGTGTGCACCACCTTAATGAAGAACAGATGTAGTTTGAGCTTGTTGAGAGTAATAAGGATGTATTATGGAAAATATCTGTAACACTGAACTTGTCGTGTTTTGTAGTATTTACGTCATTTGGACTTGACAACCTCAACTACAGTTAGGGTAAGTGGAAAATTGTATAAAGTTAATATCTTGACAAACCTTTTCTTTAAGACAACACATAACATTGCACTGTCAATATGTATCAATCCAATTAATTTCAGAGACCCTAAGAATTTTTTACAGTACAGTAAATCTGTAAACATAATCACGGCAAGTAATTATCACAGGAGAAGTGATCTGTGTATAAACTGTACTCCTAAAAATGTCATTTCCACGCTGACTGGAATTGCTTACAAGCAGAAAACACATCTTAACCTTCGACGCTAATGTCTGCAGACTCAACCAACTTCCTCACTGTCATCTGCATCAAAATGAGTTTGGGAATGAACTCCAGAGGTGAGGATTTTTTTTTTTGTTTGCTTCAAATGCTTTTCATGCTCCCTGTACTACATTAGAGGCTGTATACTTGTTGGTGGTGAATGTATGTACATAACAGTTTGAAAGCCTCTGTACTAAGATATAACCAGGGATGATACTTATAGTTCATTTTAGAGCAAGTAAAATATCTGTACAGACAAAAATGGACTGACAAAGCAAACTGGAAAGAGAAAAAAATCACGCTGCTAACAGCTTTATCAAACCCTTCCTTTTTAAAACGAGTTTCTATCCAAACAGCACTAAGAAAGCTAAGAAAGTCCTTCTGACTTGACTGCTCATGATCTGATTGCAATGACATTTAACAGCAATGATAAATTATGCACCTTGTAGATTGAACTGATAACACACAATTGTAACTGAGAACAGAGGCTTCTGTCAGACATGCTGATTCAATACAAAAGCCCCAACCTACACATGTACATCACTATCTGTCTGAATATATGAGGATTAATCAGAAAGGCATGGCTGATTCACTCCTGTGTTGTTTTTATTCACAGTGGCTTAGCCGACACCAAATCAAATGGCTCCTCTTTGCACCAAATGAGGTCATGCACACCAGTCCCTGCTAGACTTCATTCACGAGAACCCCTTCAGCATTTTCGGCTCACATCTACCTGACCTGCACCTAACAGGCCTTAAGTACAAAGTACTTGGGTAAAAGCAGAAATACTTTTGGCTGAAAATGATGTTTTTCTTTATGAATACAACATATGAAATAAAATAACAGTAGGTTTACTTTACACGCTAAAGTGTCTATTCATTTACTAAAGTAAATATAAAGAGAGTTTATCAGCTCTTACTATTCTACAAAGCACAGGGCTGGAATAAAATTCAATATTTTAATGTTTCTATCCACTATCTGTGCTGCTTGTCCTAACCACATTCACAGGGGTGCTGAAGCCTGTTCTGGAGGTCACAGGGTCAGTCTACTACAGGCCAGACACACGGGTAATCACATTCAAAACAAGGGCCAATTGAGCATCTCTCAAGTTCAAGAGGCGCAAGTCTTTGGACGGAACATGGAGCACCCTGCAGAAATGGGTAGAACCTGCCAACTCCAGACAGGAAGGACTGTCAGTCGGAAATGAAACACAGGACTTTCTTACTGTGCATCTACAGGGCAACCCACTGCACCACCATGCCGCCCCGTTCAATATTTCAATAGTACAGTATGAAAAAACATAATTTACCTAATTTCATTAGCAGCACCACCAGTGAACCTACTTATTCCACATCTAGCTTGAGAAATAGCTGGCTACATAAATCACATTTACATGCATGGTATTTGCTGCAATCAGATACATTGACTATCATTTTCTGCAATGCACAAACATTTGTGATATTTAAAAAAATCTAATTGCATTTTCCATTTTACCCAGAATGATCAGTCAAAGCATGTTTGGAATACTCACACAAATCAATACTTTTCTCAACTGGCCAAAACCACATTCAGCTCTTAAAATATGTGGCTCTTAAGGTGGTGCAGAATTTCCTGTGTGGTTTAGGATACAATACAATCAATACAAGAACCGAGTAGTTACTGACATATAGTGGTCGGTGGTAATGTTAGCCTCATAGCTCCAGGGCCAAACTACAAAGCAAAATTTGGGCACCAAACATGGCTGATCAGCAATATCTATGGTAACAATTGTGTAAATTGTAAAAAGCCCTAATCAAGAATATTTCTACTTTTACTCAGGTACTTTGTACTTTGTCCATTTCTGGTTTAAGCAAAAGTTCTGAGGTCATGTGGGTCATTGTGATTGTCTTTGTTGTACCAATTCAATAAAACTCTCAACAGCATCAACAGTATTAACGCAAACTACATCACTGTCACTGTTAAATACCCTTTCGTGAAAACACCGGCCCAAATGGCACGATAATGGCAAGTAAACCATGCAGAACCGAACAGTATTAAAAAAAGACTAACAGACCACTACACAATTATGAAGCTTATGACACTGAAACATCTCCAAGGCTGTAAGAAAAATGTTATAAAATAAAGGGAAAGGAATTAAATATTAATCTCTGGTCAGTTGCAACATGGTAAGAGGTGATACTATGGAGGGAAATTAACCTTTTGATAAAAAACTTGTTAGAAACAGAGAAACAAACAGTCAATAGCAAAAGACAACCAGTGTAGTGTCCTCAAACCCAGCCATGGACTGACAGCATTGCATATCCCAGTTTCCTCCACTCTTACATGCACAAATTTAATGTTATGCTTACAAGTCTGACTGCTAGGTTCGCTGCTGCACTGTATGACGACCACTCATTGTGGTCTCATGGCCACTTTCTGGATATGTATCCAATCTAGGACCATCTGTTACAGTGGATCTAATTTATAAATGAAGAATAAAAAACACAAGCAAAAATATAAAAAAATGAGCTGAAAAAGTCGCTAGAGATGGGTATAATATCTTAAAACCAAAGTGCTACAAGAAGGGAAAACCACTACTTTGTGCAGCGTTGTTGTCCTGTTTGGCTGGGTCTGAAGCTGTGGGTATGCAGTATGGATGTCTGGAGGCTAGCACCATGCTAAAGAGAGCTAAAGGGAGGCAGATTAATCTCTGGCCATCCAAAACTCAGAGCAGCTGTTCCAGAGCAGCTGGACTGGAGAGTTGAAGGCAGCAGCACAGTCTCTATCTCCCTCTACCTATCCCTTGCTCGCTCACTCTGCCCTGGAATGTGGAGCTGGGGCGGTGTTGGCCCAGGCCGAGTGAAGGAGAAGAAGAGAGGAGAAAGGGAGAGAGGAGGTCAGTGTCCTTGGCAGGTCTTGCAGCACATCTGTCGGAAGTATGCTCGGCTGCAGAACTTGAACCTGAGCACCAGGGGGCAGTATGCCACTGTGTTCACATCTTTGCACTCTGGAGAGGTATCAGGGAGTACAGGAAAAAAACACAAATTATTAT
>JBBKCR010000016.1:14374857-14402194 GCA_037577295.1 Ladigesia roloffi
CATATCTAATTGTATGTATATAAGGGACGCACCCAGTGGCAGAGCTTGGGGGTGGTTTTGGGGACTGAAGCCCCGAAGCTCACTTCAAATTAAGCTTTTAAAAAATATGACAAGCCTGACAATATATGCTGCCTATGAAATACATTAAAACTCATAAATGGGCACAAACCCCCGTTTCCCTCGTTCTTAAAATGCTGTTATTCAACGGACTGAAACTACAAAAACAGAATTTCACCAACTAAATATTCTAACCACTAACGTTAACGTCTACTTTCTACTCGTCTGTCGTCTGTTAGAACTCGTCTCTGTCTTCAAGTAGCCTCAAACCTTACCATGGACATAAGACAATTCTTTAAAAAAAACAAAAAAAACACCAGTGATACACCAGAAGCAGCTGCAAGTAACTTGTCAGACGTTTCAGGTCAGTGATATAAACACACCAGATTAGCGCACTTTGACATTTGATGCAAATCACAACTAGGCTGAACTGTGCAGAACTACATCGGCTATGCTATGCTAGCTAGGTTAGACTGCAAAGAGTTGTTGCCATGATAATTCCTCGCCGAATACAAAACATATTGCGTTGTTTAAATGTCAGAAGTTCCAAATGTAATTATCTCCCTTTTTATTTTATTTGACAGTGTTATATTACCTAATAAAATGTTAGACTACCTTACGTTAAAACGTGATCCAGGCGTCACGTCTTGAAAATCCAAGAAAAAAATATATTGGACAAGTTCTTAACTTTATTAATGTTTTAGATAACACGTTTAAAAAGATCTCATAACGTGTGATAAAGCTATCCCGTTGCAGGATCGCTGTCTATCAAGCTGCCAAGTGCCACTGTGACTGCACTGCCAACAATCAGGGTCGAAGCTGGTCGCGAGGCTGCTTCTCAAGCGAAGTTTACATCATGCAGCACTGTGCAGGGGCACTGATTTATAAGGCACCTGGATAAAGCGAGTAACCAACTCCATAACACTGAAGAGTATATTGTAGAGATCAGTGCCCCTTGTACAGATTTATTGTTTTATTAATTAAATAATAAGATTTTTGGGGGGGTTTCAGTTTCGGTTTTCGGCCATGGTGTTTCCTTATTTCGGTTTTTGGTTTCGGCCCCAAAATTCGTTTCGGTGCATCCCTAATATATATATAACTCTCAAACGCTACTGAACGCTAGCCAAACATAGTTAGTAGTGGTAGCTGTTTCTCCATTAAAAATATTTGAAGAAGCATCCATAATGTGGTTTAATTCATATAATTGGGCTGTATTAGTTACGTTTTACAGCATTTGAAACTAGTAAATACAACAGGCCAGTGAACCTATTAACCACATTCACTGAAATGTTAACAACAGTAGTGGTGTAGCAATTTCAGAATAGAACTGAGAAATTGATAAAATGTCAAGATCTAAAACTATAATCATATGTGTATTGTGTATAATGTTTTTATAAACATATTTTTAATGTGATTATCTGAACAATTTAACAAAGAGAAAACAGGGCAGAGTCATACCTACACTTCCAAGCCTATATAATGTTTGATGTGAGGAATTTGTATAAGGTATGTGAGGAAGTTCAGATGCTTGCATTCAGTATAAGGTTGTATGTGATGAAGTCTAGGTGTTTGTATAAGGCTTTATTTACCACAGGTCAGGTGTTGGATTCAGTATTTATTTGAGACAGTTCAGTTGTATTCAGTATAACGTTTTACATGAGGCAGTTTACTTGTTTGTGTTCAGGTTTTACATGAGGCAGGTTTAGGTGTTTGTATTCAGTATAAGGTTTTATGTGAAAAGGTTCAGGGATTTGTATTAAGTATAGGTTTTATATGAGGCAGTTTTGGGTATTTGCATTCATCCAGGCAGAATGTTGCATTGCATCAGTAAAACGATTATAGCCGTTTGTCTTTATTCATGTATTTAGGATAACACCAAATTTAGCTCACATGTTCAGACTGTTTGGAGAAAATGTTTCCACCGCTAGAGCTACTTTTCATTGAATTCCAAACAGATATATAACCATGCAATATATTTCACATGACATTTTCTTCCAGTGAGAGACCATCTTAATGTTTTCGCATACCAAAACATTTTGGACAACACCATGCTTACAATTTTGTGGATAGACTTTGGGGATGAACCTTTTCTATTCCTGCACTCAAAAAAATGAACAAGAAGGTTGTGCACTTTACTTACTTTATTTATATTCAGTTTACTTACAATAATTTTGTTTTTTTGTATTAAGGTCCACATAACTATGTCTCAACTTTGTTTTCAAGTTACATAATTACATTTTGTGGAACCTGTTGACAAGAAAAAATTAATTAAACTCAAGGTTTCATTTATTTTAGTGTGTATGACTGTCCTCCAGTGCACAAAGCAGACTCGATAAATACATGATTAGGTGACATCTGTGTGGAAGAGATTCACTAGTCATCAGAATGCCTTGATCTCACAACCTTCCACACCTTTAGATTAAACTGGAATGAAGACTGCCACCCAGGCCTTCTCTAGAATCATTTAACTTTTTCAAGCCAAATAACAGACTTCATTGAATGTGAAAATGTATACATATGCATTCAGACTCCCCGATGTAAGCACAAAAACGACGCTGCGCATGGCGCTTTAATCTGCAACGAAACAGTAGGCAACGTCAAGAGAACTAAGACGTGATACAGAACATGCACATTTTGAACAAAATTATCTGCAGAGCACTGAGGTAAGGACCACAAAAAACAGCAAAAATCATTACACAAAGCTACAAGAAGTATAACAATGAGGTCTGCAACAGCACAAGAGGCTTATCCGTTTTGTTTTGTAATGTTAATTTTCCAGAACTTGCTCTTGACTTGACATTTGGTAAGTGGGCCTTTCAGCTTTATATTTGAGTACCCCTGCTCTACAGAATGAATGGGCAGAGATTCCCACAGAAACACTTCAGAACCCTCCATAAAGAGTGAAAGCTCTTATATTAGTGTCATTCAAGTCCCTATTAGTGTAATGGTCAAGTGTCTTAATATTTTTGTCCATGTGTTGTATAAAAGATTATCACCTGGATGATAAAATAGGTAAAAGGCAAGATAATTGTGTTCATGTTGAAATGATGTACACACTTGAACGGACTAAAGTGAAGCGCTTTTTGTTCACTGCACTGCAGACATTTGTGTGCAAGGGATTAAAGTGGAAGGTACAGTAACCGACACACATCCTCCTGCAGAACTGAAAACCCATATTTCTTGATCATTGTTGTGACTAGATGCTTCTAGTCCCTCCTCTACCACAGAGAGCTCTCTCTTCTCTCCTCCCCTGTCGTGGGGGACGTGCAGGATGTGAATGTTTGGCGTGTTTTTCTTTCTTTTTTTTCTGGGGTTTTTCTGGAACGTTCCGGACCAATCCAGTCTAAGAGGGGAAGAGTCGTCAGTGGGCGGGGGCATGACGTCACATGTCTGCTGCAGGCTAGTGCAGTCTGCTGTAGAGTTGCATCAGACAACAGGGTTTATTTATTTATGTGTATTTGCTTATTTCATTATTCAGTAGATCTAGAGCTGATCCTGCTGTCTGAACACACATCTGTCTTTTAGACACAGCAGACTGTTGCTCAGCAGAACAGAATAGACAGGAAAATTCATTTAATCTATTATAAGCAGTCAATGTTGAGGGATTAGCACAATACAGTTTTTCTATCTTTCTTTTTTTCTTTCTTTCTTTCTTTTTTCCATTGTAAAGACATTGTATGCATGTTTATTTCATGAAGCCCTGCACACATATAAATGACCAAAGATTGAAAGACAAAGTTATTACCATTGCAACATGCCTAATACATCAGAATCAGAGTCAGAACTGTTTTTATTGGCTGGGTATATGCGTGTACATGTACAAGCAATTTGGTTCCGGTGGATGGACAACCATAAACAAAAACAATAATATAAACTATCTAAAAACGTCAATAAACCATTCTAAATCGTATTTACAGAAAATAAAGGATTATAGGATAAATCATATAAACAGGTTTTTACATTTGATGCATTTATATTAGATGACATGTGAAGACATATAAACAGGTTATTGTACACAGTTTTGTTAACAGTTAATGAAATCTTTCATATAGTTATAATAGAGGCAAGAGTCATCAGGATTACAATGGGAATAAACATTGTGCCAATAGCATAACAAGGCAAAAATATAAGAAGATGAAATAAACAATAAATAAATAAATAAATAGAAATAACCTCAGACAAGGGTAAATAAAGACTTAGGTAAATAAATAAGATAATACATTAAAATAATCTTATTTTAATCAAAGTCAAAAGTGTTACAGAAATCCACAAAAATGATAGAACTATGATCATACATCAAATCTGCATAACCAGGTATGTCAAGTTAAAGTTCAATATTAGCTTTGGCTACTTTAGAAACCCAGACTGAGTTTCATTTGTGATGCCATCATCTAAATTTAATCATTTATTAGCCAGAATTTTATTAAGAGGATAATTAAGTGGTAAATAACAATAGACAATTTTTTTTTTAGTTTTGGCCTTAGGAATAAGAACAATAATTTCTTGAGTGAAGAGAGGGGGTCACATTATGCTTGTTTTGGCATTTTCTCCCATACATCCTTTGGAACAGTCTCTACTTTAAAGCCTAAAATTTCTCAGGTATACACTTGTTCTTTTCTGAGTATGTGTTAAAATGAATAAGAGCTGTTACTGTACTTATTTCTCGTACCTCGTCCGCATTGTTGCATGTTTAACAGGCTCGTGGGTGTATTTGGTTTCATGAATAATGATGTCTGAACAAGGTCCAGAAGAAAAAAATAGAAAGGGAATAAGGAAACATAGTTACATAATATGGGCTAAGAACAGGTTGTTCGGTCAGGGAAGTATTTTCTGGGACAGAGGAAATTTCTTTCCTCTTAGAAAACAAAAGCCTTCCTTACATTCCTGTATCCTTTTCATTCCAAACTCGCATACTGACTGTCCCTCCATAATAATACTGTAGCAACAACTATACTTCAGCAAACACCTTCCACCATCGCAACAAAACTACATGCTGTGAATCTCAAGTAAAAGTTAAAGCCAATTTAACCCTATATTACGACTGAACATGCTGCACCTTTTTGTATTTTGATTATACACAAGTAAAAGTTACATATGTGTAATAATACTCCTCTAATAAGTGCATGCAGCTATTTTAAGGTAGTGATTCATAAATAAACCCTCAGGGACCCCGGATATCTATACAAACTGATCTTGCAGCACATGAATAGAGCACTGTGTGCTATCCAGGGTTATCTGAGGAACTATTTAAAAGCCATTGCTTAATGGTGCAATCACTGCTGATCTGGGCTTGTACATTTACACAATTTGTATAATGTCCATAAAGGAACATTGCAAATAAATTGGTATGTTGTGAACCAGCCATTCAGTAACTTTGGGATGACCTGGAGTGTTTTTAGGACACATCATTCAGCATCAGTATCTGACCTTACAATGTTCTTGTAGCTGAATTCAATCAGACACTCACAGTAACGTTCCAGCTTCTGATGTAAAGCCTTGTCAGGTTGATACTGAAGTCACATAAAAAAAACTGAGGAAACACTGAATGAGCAGTTTTCGACATACATTTGAGGAGGATTTCTTTTCTCTTTTGAGTCTTGGTTCCTCCCGAGGTTTTTTCCTCCAGTTGAGGGAGTTTTCCTCACTTCTGTCGCCTCTGGCTTACTTACTAGGGGCTTGGACCTGGACTCTGAAAAGCTGTTTTGTGATACCTTAATTGTAAAAAACGCTGTATAAATAAAATCTGAATTGAAATGAACTGAACATAGTAGTAGACTAAGTAGACTAAGTGCACATGTCATTCAGGTCACGTGAACCGAGCTACAGTAGATCAACAGCATGCATGCGTTCTGTCACTTGCTATGCTTTCAGGTGCAGCTTTGATAAGGTCCGCCTGAGGCTTGCAGCTTCTCATGTTTCTCAGATGCCTGACTCTAGGAAAGCTTAAGAGGAGAGTGTGTCGATATTAATCGTCTGTATGTAGTAGCTGACGCCTTGGAAAATCTACGCAGCCTAGATGTAACAGAATAGGAGTAGTGACTGGTGCATGGACCATCTTTCAAAACACAAATATACTCTTACTCACTCTCATACTATCCCTTCTCTTTCTCCATCTCTCTTTCTCCATCTCCCTCTCCCTTGCCCTTTACTCTCCCTTTATCTCCCCTCTCCTTCTCCCTGTGTGTTTCTCTCTCTTTCTCTCTCTCTCTCTCACTCTCTCTCTCTGCAGAGTCCAACTATATAGGCTATATGTTATTGAACAAGTTGTCTCTGAACACACCCCTAAACCAAGCCAATCAGAACTGGTGTTAGTGTTTGCTTTGCAGGTGTCTGTCTGGTATGGCTGATATTGATTTTGAAAACACATTCCTGTTCAGTGCATCCCTGGATCTGTGGATCAGGAAAAAAACATATTTTTTTTCCCTCCATTTATAATATTTATTAAATGCCGCAAAAATCCACACCTGCTACTGTCTTGCTTCTGAAATCAAGTTGGAAAACATGAGACTTAAAACAGGCTCACACCACAATGCATTCTGGGGAACAGTTTATTCAATGCAGCTTACATTAAAAGAAGACAGGGGTAAAGAAGTATTTCTGCCCGCACTGGTAAAATGCAGCACAATACCAGTTGAACCAATTGCAGCATAAGAATTTTAGACATATCATGGACTTTATGTGTTAAAGGATGTTATGTGGTGTTAGGGCATGCATCTTCATAAATCTGTCAAAACTGCATTAATCTTATATCATGGTTTTTGTCCTCTCAAGACAATGTCGAGCATGCCATGCACAGATAAAATATATAGCTGGCCAATTAGCTATCATGTTACATTTTTGCCTCTTATCTGAGAGATCCACTCTCTGGAGATATATGGCTGCAATAGGATTAGCAGGTATGTAAGCTACATTTTTTATGTCAGCTATGTGTGTTTACCAAAAAACAACCACAAATTTAAACAGCCCATCCCCAAGACTTCACAAAAATCAGGTATGATACATCACTTAATGCGTTTAAACTCCAAGTTTAAACCAAAACATTCTCTTGGCTCTGGCACAAAGCAGATGTTTGATTTGATGCAGTAGAACTATTCTGTTGCAGTGTAATAAAATGTCTAAAAAAAATTTTTGATTTTTTTTTTTCAATCTGAAATGTAACCTACATTACATCCTTGTTAGCCCACATTTGGAGTTGCTCGGCTAACCGATAAACAAATGAATACTAGATAGTAGCCACAAATTAATATGATTTAGATCAGTCTTCTACGCTCTCCCCAATAAGTCTGAACCAACTAATCAGCTCATTAACAACCCCTCGTTCAGTGGGTGTGTTAAACCAGAGTGCCTCTAGGGCAGGGGTAAAGAAACACTCATTTAGAACTGGCTAATTAGCGACTGTTCATTTTCATTTAGTGTCTGTAACATTTTTGACTGTACTGGGCCTTTAATTTCAGATGTTGCTCTGGGCAAATTCATGCTGCCCTGTTTCTGCTGCCCGGTGTGTGACCCACCTCTGCTCCTGCCTCAGTGCATGGCTTGTTGTCAACAAGACTGGGAATTGCATCATGTGCTTCTCCTGCTGCGAGCCTG
Organism: Ladigesia roloffi; assembly: GCA_037577295.1. Classification (NCBI taxonomy): domain Eukaryota; kingdom Metazoa; phylum Chordata; class Actinopteri; order Characiformes; family Alestidae; genus Ladigesia; species Ladigesia roloffi. Next base: position 14,382,505 of record JBBKCR010000016.1, read on the forward strand.
TTTTGCGCAATGTTTGCTTCTGTTTTCATGCTGGTGCCTGATGGCTAGAGTACTCAGATAAAGGGAGGGAGGGAGATATACAGAGAGAATGAGAGAGAGTCACAAGATGTTTGCCTTCTTTAAGTGACCTTACACGGTAAAGGAGGGATAAAGTAGGATTTGTTGGATGGGTTAAATGGAAAAAAGAAAACTAAGTGGCCTGTAAGAAGAGAAGATATTTCACTCATAGTTCATACAGTCTGGCATGCACGCCATGGGCACTGCCCATATTCGCTTTCCACATCCGTACATTACTGTGCACAGTGCAGAGTTTGTAAAAGAAAAGCAAAACATCTACATAAAAGACCCTGGGCTTGAATTTGAGCTTTGTCCAGAGAAAAGTCACACGTTGTTTCTGCTTTTAGGAAAGATGCGAACTGATGCAGAGTTATTTCATTTACACTATGATGAGAGTCTCCCATGCAGCTCAATTTGACTCAGCAATCTGTGAAACGTGCCAGCAACATGTGAGGGTGTACAAGCTCAGAGAATTCCCTTAACCTCTGAGAAGTACAATCCCCATGTTCCCCTGTGCAGTGGCTTTAAGCTGGGTTTTACTGTACAGCTCTGTATAGATGTTTACATTTCAGGTAGTCATGTGACTACCTGAAATGTAAACCCCTATACAGAGCTGAAAACTGTGATTTATGACCCTTAAACACATGCCATTGTTTTTGTCACAATCCAGCATTAAAATGTGGTGGCGTCTCATTCCTCATCTTTACCTCACTTGTGTTTCCTCACCTGCTTCTCCTTTTAACTCATTGATGTCCAGATCTGAAATCTGAAATATTAACTTGGTCCATGTGCTCCATAAACAAAATCTATCAATCCACAGGTCAGTTTTAATCACATTAGTCATCATGCCAAATGTAGTCTTTTTGGTCCCATGGACAACAGAGTAAAATATCCTAATTTGTTTGTGAAGCATGAAAACTTGATATCCATGTTAAATGACATTTCCTTTGTACAAAAACTATACAGATATAACCTTTTGAACATTAAGATTCATTCAGCTCATTTCCAGCATTTCCCCTTATTAACTTGATAATACTGATAGTTATAATAATGGTTTATTCATATTAACTATTGTGCTGGTTTTACCAGTTTTTTTTCTTATTTAAGAATGCAACCAGTGCTGTGTTGCATATTTAATATACAGATGTGGATTACGTAATGTTAAGCTTGTATACAAAACCATACATATGTAATCATTTTAAACAAAATATTTCATTTAGCTAACTGCCAGCGTTTTCCTTCATTCACTTAATTACAATTATAGTAGCCTCTTCATTAATGAATCTGTCTGTTTTACCAAGAGTTTTTATAGTACATTGGTAGTAAGATGCAACCAGTGCTGGGTTTCATTTTTAATATGTGGAGAAAAGCCTCCAAAACCCTCGTTTCTATATGTTGAAATTATGTATATTCATGCATGTAATGTAGTAGGTGATTTTCGAATGACTACGCCTCAGTTTTCCTCTGCTTAGTCATGAGGCTGTTGGTGGCGGTGGTTGGGAGATTGCAGTCCCTTGCATCAGGCAGATATAACCGTCTGTAACAGAAAGCAAACGTAGCATAAATGTAGTCTAATGGTTCTACATGAACTGGTGTTACAAAATATGCGTTAGAACCATTTTATCATTGAAAGTCAGTCAATGCCCTGCCTTTTCTTCTAGAAAAGACACAAAGCAGATGAATTCCACTCCAACCATAACACGCCAGAGGACCACGTGACTCCCACCCTCCCTTTCTTTCTCTCTCGCTCTCTCCCTCTCTCTCTCTCTGTACAGTGATAAGGGGTGGGACTAACTGAAAGGGCTGTGCTCATATAAAAAGGCTCCGTGTTTCTGCGCTTGTTCCACCTTCCACGCCTGAGCCCCAGCCATCTACGGCCAACATCTGCTGCTTCCCGGAGCAGAGAGGGGTCCCACAACGGCTTCCAGACTGGATCTTTAAAACGAAAACACACCACCACCACCAACGGGGTACGATGTCTTTTGTTGGATTTTCTTTCCATATTTGTGATATTGCTTACACTGCTCTTTTCTTTCTGTTGTAAAAAAGTGGAAATTAACAAACTGGTCAGAGCAATTCATTATATCACGCTGCTCAAATTAACACTACGCTTAATGTGCTGAGTTATGGACAAGCTTTTGTTTGTGCTGGTCTGACTATCAGTCTGCTTAACATTTTTGTTTGCCTAACACTTGTAATGATATGTGTAGTGTGTATTTAAAGAAGCTTACAAACATTAACACCTTGTTATCATGTTGAGCCAGTGTTATTTGACTAGATCTGGCAACTCGTCGGAAGTATGATCTTAGATCCACTTCACATATCAGTGTTTTTCCTGCTTTAGCACACTCATTTAACTTCACCGATATTTAAAGTATTATGTAATACGTTAAAAGGGGGTGATAAATCAGGAAAAACACAAGCTGCTGTAGATTATTGTGGGTTGGTGGTGCAGCGAATAGAGGAGCAGAATTGAGTCTCACTGCTGGACTGGTGCATTCAGTGGCCATCTTTTACACTAGAGTGTGTATGTGCTTTGCTTATGAGACTACGTAATGTCAATATGTCCGTTTGTGACTAGAATGACTGATGAGCTGTAAAGGTAGCTAAATGGGGCACATGTTGGGTTTTTCCTAACCCTCAGTGTAACTTGTCTGGCATGTTGGGGCAGAGCCAGAAGCCTACAGCTTGTACGTGCTCTTGTTAATGGCTTCGACTCTGTTGTGTTGCTGTTATAAACCCTTGCTAACGCACTGCTGTGCACACACGCCTGGGTGCATTACAGATATTACAAATTAAAAATGTGTGTATACACACACATACCTAATAATAAATAATAATAATACATTTATAGAACGCTTTTAAAAGTACTCAAAGTCGCTTTACATTGAACTGGAGATACAATACAATAACAGATTTACATTAACACACTTAAATATAATCAAAAATCAAAATTTGTAGGAAAAAAAACGTATATAGGAAGACAGCACATGTAAATGAAATATATATATATATATATATATATATATATAATGATACACTGTGAATGTTTGCTAGTTTGTAAATGTATACATTCCAAATCTCTCTTTGTTTCTTTTTGTGAAGGCCCAGTATTTATATAAACCAGTACCCAGTTCAGCTAATCAGTTGGATGGAATTAGCTAATCTAAGTAATGGCTTGAGTGCACAGTGAAGTCAGAAACCAATTTTGTGTTCTTTGAATCTAAGTGTTCAGTGTACTAAGTGTTCTTTATTATCGCTACTTTTTACTTGTATTTATTCTGATGTTACACAGTGTTTTACCGCCAAGATATCAAACTTAATTTGTTATTGCAGGTTTCCCGTTCGAAGCACACGGTCATCAGGCGTCGATTAGCTGAGTGAAATTAATCACTGAAGCTAAGACCACCGTTGTTGCCACCAGCCACCAGTCCAAAACAACTGATTCAGCACAGGAAAAATGGTGCAGAACAAGATCGCAGCTGTAACCGGATTCCATCGCTCATTCAAGGTGTGTTGACACACACTTCTTCCCATTCTTCCCATTGCTCTGATCGAGGTGCTGCTCTATGAGTTGTCGGCAAGTCATAGAATATTTATACATTAGTTGCGTAGGACCACTGTTATGTGCATGCATAGGGCACAATAAAGAATGGATTAATGTCCATGCATGTTGCAGTTTCATCTGACCTCATGCTGTACTGTATTATAACAAGGAGATTTATATAACAAGGAAATTAAAATGCATACTAATGAACTTGGTTACTACCATTTGCTTAGAGTTTATTTACCTATATTTTAATATTTTTCTCCAACATAGGGCCAGAATCCATTTGAATCAGATGAATTCACCAAAACTGGATCCCACCTCCTTGAAACGGCCTTCAATTTTGATTGTTCCACACGCCCCGGTGAGTCCTATGTTTTGTGAACATCTGACTTCAACGCATGTTCTTCCAGGGCGTCCAGCTGGATCACTGGTTTTAAGACATTATAAACCTATGTTTATGTAGTGCTCAGGTGCTTGTTGAGGTTTCTTCTTGATGATGATGATGAGTTGCTTCCAAAACCACCTACACAAACTAACTATCATTTTGGGAAGGCTATGGAGTTCTTGCTGTGATGTGGGATAAACCCACACGGCTGCTGTTTACAGTCAAGCGTCAGAACTTCTTGACCTGCTTTTAGTCCAGTTGCCTCATTGCGTGTTACTGTGCTTTTTATAGTAAAGCCTGTGTCTTCCATCTGTCTGTGATTAGAGTCTGTCCCAAAGGATCAGCTTCTTAATGTTTTTTATTTCTTCTTGCCATTCTGATGTGAAGACATGCCATCCAGCCAGCCAATTGATATACCCGATGCCAAGAAACGAAATAAGAAGAAAAAGAGGTGCCGGGCAACAGACAGCTTCTCAGGACGATTTGAGGGTATGTGTAAAAATGTGTGATGAATACACTCAAACTTAACAGCAAGTTTCCTTTCTGGGCTTACTCTCTGGTTAATCGGCAAAATGGTTTATTCTGTGTAATTTCAAGTTACAAATACAATAAATACAAAACTACATCATGTTTACAAAATAGCAGTGGAATGCATTCATTGTATTGTTGTTGTAATTTAATGCCATCAAATGCCATGATATTTTTTTGTAAATATTGTAAAGATAACTGATTATTAGCTATTAACTGAGTTATAGTATAGTTAAGCCATACATGATCATACAAGAAAATTGCCAAACAATGTTATGTTAATTTAAATAACTACAGTATAATTAATGGTGTTATCCCACCTTTCAGATGTTTATAAACTGCAGGATGAGGTGTTGGGAGAAGGTGCCTATGCAAAAGTCCAAACTTGCATCAACCAAATCACCCAGAAGGAATATGCTGTAAAGGTAAGACACATTCCCTTGAGTCGAGTCTTGCCTAACAAATTAAAACATCTAGAATAACTGATTTGTTGGGTATTTTAATTTAATGTCTGAGGAATGAGAATAATTAAGAAGTGGGACTCCTTTGTTTTGTCTGGAGGGATAAGTGTGTGCACAGAACAGGTTTTGAGTAGATTACCTAGAACTGGTCTTCCTCTGACAAGGATGCGTGAACATACTTGTTTTGTGATGCATGCCCCAGTGGCATGAGCTAGGCTATTATTATGGCTAGAATGAACTGGTGTTATGATGTTATATTTCTTGTGCTTGTGGGTAGTGAGCTCATTGTTTTGAGTTTGCCTGCGGGTGACCTGTGGATTGCATGAAGTTGTCCATGTGGGCACATTTCAGCTTTTTTCCCTCATTGTTTATTTGAGGAGGCAAATTTAGATTTAGTTCACAGGCTGACTGTTGATTGCATGTTAATGAGTCTAAAAGTTAGTTTGCGTTGCCTCTAATGCCTGTGTGTTTTGCTCAGGGACGCGGACGCTCCTGATAATCTATGCATTGTCTGCCTGTTGTTAAACAGACGATCAGTGCTGGCTCAGCAGAGAAACTTCCCCCCCGTTGTTTTTGTTAGGCCATCCTATAAGGCAGCGAATCGGAACGCTCTGTTGTTGCAGCCTCCCCCCAGTCTTCAACCCCATTGGCCAGAATACTGTCCAGTGGCGGGAACACTGTGTTCTGTTTGGGCGTGTTAAAACACAAACTTGGTAGAGAAAAGGGGACTGGCATGAAGTTGTGACTTGAAATGTTCAACCACCCACTTTCTCATTTTTCTTGCACAGTATGAGATGGAAGGTGTGGCCTAGAGAGAAAACGTTACATGCTTCAAGCATTGTGCCTCGTGATACATTAAGGAAGTTGAGCGTTATGAAATACTGTGGGTGTTTTGATTTGCACAGAGACTTATGTGCATGGGTACAGAATGTGCTGGATCTGCATTTTTCTGTTTGCTTGGGGAACCTATCTAACTGAAGTGATAAATGCTATACATTTATTTCTCTCTCTCTCTCTCTCTCTCTCTCTCTCTCTCTCTCTCTCTCTCTCTCTCTCTCCCTCACTCATGTTGTCTCAATATTTGGACTCCAGCTTCTGTATGGTTTATTTGCAGAAAGGGCTTTGCACTCCTCAGGGGTGCTGGGCTGTTATCTGTTATAGGTCGTTTTGGGTGGGAAGGGGCTTGAGAGATTGAGACCAGATGTCTTGGTCACCCCTCCCCCTCACTGAAGTGTGGTGTCGAGGGGGTTGGTGCTGGTATTCGAGCCTGAACAAAAGGGAAGGCTGAATAATATCAGCCCCTCTAGACAGTCTGCGCCAGCCCCCTGTCCCCCCTGTGCCCCCACCCCCACCCCCCACTGCACACATTCTGTGATTTTTGGACCTAGGCATCATGTTTACAAGCCAGGCTTGCTTTACAGACTTGCCGTCTGTCTCTGTTGAGCCCCCAGTCTAAGCTATTGTGAAGAGTTATGGGGCTGTAGCCCTCACTAAACTGTAAAACCTGAGTATCGTCCATATCTTAAACTTTGCTCTCATACTTCTAAACCAGCCCCACCTTAAAGAAACAGATGTTTATTCACACTGACTTGTACTAATATTAGAAGTAATCTTTACAACATGTCAGATTGCACTCTGCTTTTTTGTGCAATAAAAATATGTTCTTCGTCTGCAGCAATAACGTGGAAGCCGAGTCATGTTTATCTTGGAGGAAATCAGTTCTCAAAATCTGTGTCCCTTTTACTGTCTCTCTAGTTAGTGTGTCTTTTGTGGAGAGGAGCTGCTGTGGAGAGGTTGCTGACTCAGGCATGCTGCATCCGTGCTGTGGTTTGTTGGTGAATGCTGTGCTAGCCCAGACACTGGACTCTAATCCTGGACACACATTGTGTGGTGCTCTGCCCTTAAAAGCACCACTAATCCTGCCAACAGGAAAAGCTGCACGTCCAGCTCGCAGCACACAGCCAAGGGGCGAGGGGGTCCTGGACAGCAGTGCTATTTGGTGTCAACAGTCTATTTGGCTGCGTGTGGATAACTGTGTTCCTCATAGCCCCCCTAGACTAAATTTAGATGGACTGTTGTTGTTGAGATTTTAATGCCACAGGATGTTGACATGAATGAACCCCGTGAGGCCCTTGTGCTTTTGCACTGCCTTGGGGCACAGTGGACTGAAAAATGGGTTAAAGTATATTTAGATATACAGCACATCTTTCTTCTTTCTTGCATTTGTTGGCCTGGAAGTAAGGGATTATGCTGGACTTCCTCTCAGTGGTCGTTTGCAGCAGTTCCAAATGGTTATTAGGCACCAGTAGGCAATACTAGTAAGGCAAATGTGCCGAGACGTTTGGTGACCTGTTTTGCAGCTCTTTGATCCTAACCTAATATCCCTCTTCAATCTCCTGTTGTAGATCATTGAGAAGAGACCGGGACACAGCCGAAGTCGTGTATTCAGGGAGGTGGAGATGCTGTATCAGTGCCAGGGCCATAGGTAATATATTCTCCAAAGCTGTCACATTGCCAGTTGAAACGGCCTTCTGTGCTGATCTAGCCTTGCATAACTTGGCTTTCATCATCTGAGTAAAACATAATAAAATGTAATGGAAATGGTTGTGATAGTACTTGATCCTAATTTAAGGAATCCACCAAGTAGATTTCTAAGCTCTAACCTTAAACTGGACGCCATGAGTGATTCCTAGACTTTACAAATGATCGTAGACATAGAAATTCTTCCTTAAAATATTTGTAAGAAGCTGTAAGCAATGTATAAAGTGACTGCTTGACAGCGACGCGTGCCCTGACCCAGTTAGACTCAACCCCTTTAAAACAGTGGCCATGTAATGCTATAGCCCTAATACCTCTAGAAACCAGGCTAAATGCATACATCATTTAATAGGATACATTTAGCCTAAATCTGAAAGCTGACACCTGACCTTGTGTCTGGCTTTCTGCAGAAACATTCTGGAACTCGTAGAGTTTTTTGAGGAGGAGGATAAATTTTACCTGGTGTTCGAGAAGCTGAGGGGAGGTAAGTGGATCTTTTTCCATGACCTTTTTGCCTCATAACAAACTTTGTCATACCCATTGAAATGTTTTTACTGTGTAAATATTTTAGATTGTGTAGTCCAAGAAAGATTTTAATATCACTGAACCAGTATGTGGTGTGTACATGTTTTAACGCATGCGTATTTTTCACCCCTAGGCTCTGTCTTGACCCACATTCACAAGAGAAGACACTTCAGTGAACAGGAAGCTAGCATTGTGGTGCAGGACATCGCAAGCGCACTGGATTTTTTGCACAATAAAGGTGAGGGAAGGACGGAAGAGAACTGTAGGCTTTTCCCTGTTCCTGTCTTGCCAAAGCTGGCCTCTTTTTATAGGAGTGGTTGCTGTAGGAGCTCTGCATAAAGAATCATAGGGGAGGATGGGTAGCTGTGGCTCGATGAAATAGATATTCGAGTGCCTCTCGATCCTATTTCTACCAGTTAAATGGAAAGATTCACCACTAGGTTCTAGGAAGAATAGTAAGGAAGCCAGGAGTCTCATGTTTTGTCTCTTACCAGAAAGACAGTTGGGTCATGGGCTGCGTGTCTATTCATAGCCATCCCTGGCAGCAGACTGTATTGGAAACAAACTTCTTTACCCTGATGCTCTCAGCGCCCCCTACTAACCCACTCATAATCCCTTCTTATCCTCATGACCCTGGAGAATTCATGTATGACACTGTATGTGTTTGTATCTTGCAGGAATGGCCCACAGAGACCTTAAACCTGAAAACATCTTATGTGAACATGAGGACAGGGTAAGCATTTATGTGTCATTATTTTGTCCAGTAATTAGCTTTGCGTAATCGCACAGGACCCCAGTGCTTATTATTGTGGGAGCTTGATTAATCATAAACAAAGTTACTGCCTGACTGGAAAGTTAACCTCGTATGCGGTTACTCTCGGCCATAGAACTCTGGACAGGAAAGTCATTTGTCAAGTAACTTGTTTGAAACCGGTTTTCCCTCTTTCCTCTTCAGATTTCACCTGCAAAGATTTGTGATTTCGACCTGGGCAGTGGGATCAAGCTGAACAGTGATAGTTCTCCCATCTCCACTCCAGAGCTTCTCACACCAGTAGGTTCAGTATATATTCAGTCTATCCATTTTACGGTATTTATAACTCCTTCATTATGTGAACATCACTGTAGAATGATTAAGCTACATTATAGGAGTCTGTGATGGAAGTGTGGCCCCACCAGGCAGGCTCTGTATCTGTTTGATTTAAACCTGTGACTATAAATATGACCAAAGGAATAGATGAGTCCTGTTGGGACATCATAATTAAAGTTGAATTAATAGCAAACCAATGAACTCTTAAGGCCCTCAATCCTGCTTTGTTGTTTCTGATGGCTGCACAGATAAGCTGGGCATTTTCACAATGCCATTCCTTATTGAAGGCCCAGTCCTTCCACAGTATTGGACACTGCTGGGTGGTGTCCACTGAAAAGGACACTCCCATTGGCAGAAAGAAGCAAATCAGCTCAGGGACAGATTGTTTGGCCGGATGAGCCAAACGTTTGAAGTAGTTCTGTGTAAGGCAATTGCCGAGAATGGATTGTGCTACCAAAGTTCTCAGGGCATTATTTATTTCCTCCAGTTTGCATCCATTGCTGCTCTATCTCCATGTCCTTCGGCTTTATCAGCTAACAAAGAGTGACTCATGGATAAGGTGTTATGATTTGAACTTGGAACAGTGTGCTGCTTTGAAAAAGGCTAAGAGTTCAGCTGTAACTCTGAAGTGTAAACTGTGTGCTTTTAAATGGTTGTTACTGCCTCACATGTGGTTCTAAATGAAATGAGACAGATGACAACAGGTGACACTGAGGGGAGAAGTTCAGTTGGAGTGTTGGTGCATAAAGAAAGGTTTGGGCTTTTGGTGTAACTTGAGTTGGACCCTGCCCCTACAGCTCGCTGGAAAGCTCCAGACTATTTGTGGACAGAATGGCAAAGGGGGTTCTCACGTGTTTAGTCGATGCAGCGGTGGAAGATGTCCCCTACATTTTGTCCAGCGTGGTCCTCATCAGAGGAGTATCATATTACTGCCCGCCATAGGGCTCACAATGATACTCTTGTGTCTTTCTAAATGAGAGGATTGTGGATCAGTTAGCAGCTGCAGGACAAAAACATGTCAGCACAATTCTCTGTTTCTGTTTGTGGATTTGTTTTCAGGGGTAAGTCAGTCCATGTTCCTTCATCTATAGCAGTCATGGCATTCAGACAAGGACACGCTATATCAGCCTTCCAGAAAAACATCCCGGGAAAAAATGCTCTGAAATCCACTCTGGCCCAGAATTCCAGGAATAGGTTGTGCAAACGGCCTTTCTCAAGGCCTAAAGCAGAACCAGTAACCAAACAGGGGAATCAAAACCTTCTTTTTGGTTCTTGGAAATGAGTTTATTTGGACGTTCAGTTCACTTCCACTTTTCACCCCTCATGCCTTGGCCTGTCCCTTTTGCCCTTTTACTTTTTTACCGCACCCACCTCTTTCGAAGCCTTTTCTTTGTTTTGCCTCTCCAGTAAAGACTGGTTGGGAGGTGGGTGTTGAGAGAAATAGGCCGCCCCCACCACATAGCAACTAGCTTATGATTGGCTGGCTGAGAGGGTGGGAAAGCTTGGGGAGATTTGTGTGGGTGTGGCTTGTGCTGAACTATGAACATGCGCTCTGCTTGTTTTGCTTAGAAAGGATCAATCTTATCAGACTCTATGCCTCTCTGTTTCTCCCTCTACACACTCGAGCTAATATTTGGTAGCCTCTTGCCTCCTAATAGCTTAAGACCATCCCATTGCACTCACTGTTAATGAATCAGAATGTTTTATTAACATTACAGGTTTTATGTACCATTACATTGTTCCACAACATGTGCATATTATGTACATTTGTACATAAGCAATATACACGTGTGCAAGTGATTACGGAAAACGCTTGTGGCCAGGGTCCTTATTTGAGAGAATTGCACTCCTCTACATCCGAGGTAGTGGTAGAGCTTTAGCAAGGTTTCATTTGATGAGAAGTGCAACCACATAGCTTCCTGCGTACTGATCGGTGCTTCATTCTCTCACTCTCATACATACACACACGCCACAACAAAAACAAACATGCAGGGAAATTCAGAGCTTTGCTTACGTCTAACCTGAGAGCCCAGATGGCTGATGCAAACCGACGACACATGCCAAAATTCTCAGTGCCAGCCGAGAAGCCTCTTCCTTATCACATGGCCAGGAAAACCCCGCATATAACAGTAAGTCCACATATGTCAGGTGATCTGAGTGCACTTCAAGATAGAGCACAATCTTTCTCATGCAGCGCGATTGTCTGATGCAAGGCTTCAATTCTTTTACGCCATCAGTTAAGAAGTAAAGCCTGAAAGTGAAAATCTCCCATGCAAAAGATCACCCCCACCCCTTATCACCTACAAGCAGAGATAGCTTTCATATCTCTGGGCTATAGAGTCCAGAGTGAACACCAGACCAGCCATGTCATTTGGCAGTTTTTTCTTACTGACAACTTTGACTTGTTGGATATGTAATATTCAAACAAAGGCTTGAGAACAATAGGAAATAGACAAACAAATTAAATGAAAGTACAATCAAATAGAATATTTGGATACATGGAATGTGAAGGAAAATCAGAATAGGTAAAGGGTAATAGAAAGAAGAATTATCCTTTGTTGGATTATGGTATTCCAGTTCCATCTGTTGGTGCTGCTTGGAGTTAATGGGGCTGTTTATTCAATCAGCTGGACCGGGTCTGGGTTGGGCGTACTTTGGGCAGTGGGGCAGTGTGGGGGTAGCTGTGAAATTGCGACCGCAGCGAATGCCGAGAGTGAAGACTAGCAGGCGCAGGCTGTGGCAGAGGAGGCGGGGGCAGTTTGATACAGCGTAGTCTTTGTCTGCGGATTCCTGCACTGCGAAAGTGCATTACATAAGGGCTCAGTGGGGCGGAGCGCGACGACAGCTGCCTTCGGGAAGACAAAAGGAACATGCTGCTAGCTTTAGTGCACTGAGAAAGACGGTCAACACAAAACCAAAACAAAACACACATATGCCACACTGATCTGTGAGAGGCAGGTTTCCACCAAGCAGGCTCTCTAGACTTGATTTTAGGCTTAAAGAAATCTTGCTTTATGAAAATAAGCCCAAATTCCATTCTCATCACACATATAATCTATGAATGAGTATGGCCTGTTTTGTATAATATCTTGTGCTGGTTAGCTGGCTGTTACTGTTGGTTACAACACTAATAAACCAGCAACCGCTGTTAAACTAATGCACTACTTAAAAAGGCCCAAAGCACTTTAACCTAGAAATTCTGCAGAATTCCATTGGATCAACAGTCTCTGGAAACAAATACCCCAGAAATGACTGTTTCATAACAGCGGCCGCATCCTACATTGCGTAATTATAGTGGCTTAATGTAGCGGAACAGCCCTTTCTTAAAAAAAAAAAACATTGGTAGCAGGAAAAGCTTTTGTTAAATGGATTGGCCTCAAAGCCAAGCTTTAAGGAATGTTTTCGTTCCAATGACCTGCTGAACTCTGCTCATTTTAGATTCGGCTGTGCATTTGTTATGCCTGTCTTTGGGACGGTGGCTTTGATTTTATGTGATGGGGCTGTGCGTTGGTGTTACGTGAGACATGTTTTTCGGTCCGCTCAATCCTCCTTCTCCCATCTCAATCATTTGGCCTAGTTTCAGAGGCAGAGGCGGTCTGGGGTTGGCAAAAGTGTTCAGTGAAAACATTGAGCTGAGCTTTCAAAACCTCCAGTGACTCACCCATCCTCAGTCATGTAATGGTGTTTCTGCACATTCTGCACGTACACACACACACACACACATACACACACATACTCACACACAAATATGTAGGCCTCATGCCTTGCACGAAGTGGTCAGGGGAGAGGCAGTAAACTGCCCTCAGAAATAGCTAAACTGTTCGTGCTCTCAATGGGTGGCATGACCCAGGATCTAACTTGCGATCTCATGATGATAGGTCAATGCTTAAACATTTGCAACAGTAAATATTAAAAGTGGTATTTCTGATTGAGCATTGTGCAGGGGAAATAAATAGAAATAAAAAGTTATCTTGAGTAAAATGCATAAATGTATTTGTCCTGTCCTAAATTTCTGGGCTGTTTTAATTTACACAGATCTAATTTGTTACCTTAAACCCGCAATGTAGGGCTAAGCAGGTATTGTTTGCTTTGTTATTGGTCATATGAGATGATCCTGTTACTGTAGCTTATCTGTAATCTCATTTTGGTATGATGTCTGCCATGTGACTCTCACATGGTCCGTCTAAGACCCTCCTGAGGGGTTGGCTTGAAGCACATGACGCGCATCAGCCGACACAAGCTTCCAGTCACACCACCTGCTTAGAAAGTGGCACTCGGATCAGAGCTACATATCAATGTGCTGTTCATACAGACACATCCACACCTATACCTATACCAGTGACAAAATCTCTGAATTAATATTTTTCACTTTTCACTGGACGAGGAATATATTGATCCTTTTGTATATAGTCTTGCGTATTGAATTCCAATGTCTGTATTGTGCTGCATATCTGTGTTTTATTGCACTGACAAGGTGACTTCTTTTCTTCCTTCCCCCTTTAGTGTGGTTCGGCTGAGTACATGGCGCCTGAGGTTGTGGAGGCTTTCAACGAGGAAGCCACCATCTATGATAAGCGATGTGACTTGTGGAGCCTGGGGGTCATTCTTTACATCATGCTAAGTGGCTACCCTCCATTTGTGGGGCGCTGTGGAAGCGACTGTGGCTGGGAGAATGGGGAGCCGTGTCAAGCCTGCCAGGTACACCAGCAATTATCAACCTCTAGCATTTTATACATGGATAAATCAATATTACATATGAACTGGTCATGTTAGCCATTAGTCAGTAAACATTTGTTAATAATTACCGACCTGGGTTTCAGACAAGTCTTAAAACTGCACATAAACGTTAGAAAAAAAGGATGACATTTCTTATTCCTCTCTAGAACATGCTGTTTGAGAGTATCCAAGAGGGGAAGTACGAGTTTCCAGAAAAGGAGTGGGCTCACATCTCCTCTAGTGCCAAAGACCTCATCTCCAAACTGCTGGTTCGGGATGCCAAGAACCGACTCAGTGCCGCTCAGGTTCTACAGCACCCATGGGTCCAAGGGGTAAGCAATTAGACTTTTGTCGATTATCTGGTTGTGGCTTGGAGTTATTGTTAGGAATAAATACTGTGCATGACTAATTAACACCTGCATGTTGGAGCCAATATATGTTGGAACATCTGTCTTGCTGAATATTAATGAATTAATTAAAAAAAGAGAATATAACGAATTCTGAACACAGATTTAAATATGTTCTCTCTAATTTTTTAGGGTGCTCCTGACTCTATCCCTTCCTCCATCCTCCTTCAGAGGTACGTTCTCATGATTGTTCTCTATGCTGCCATTTAGTTTTGGAAATTCATATAATTTAACTATAATTAGTTACTGGGTTTTGTAAAATGAATTTGCTTATCTCTTCTCTCTTCTTAATCACAGGAACAGTAGTGCCAAGGACCTGACGTTTTTCGCCGGGCAGGCAATGGCCGTAAACCGCCAGCTTGCACAGCAGGATGACCTGGATGAGCAACAGATGGAGGAGTCCCCTCAGGTGGTAACGGTGGGTGCTTGCTCCATGCAACTCTCGCCTCCTTCCAAATCTAAGCTTGCTAAACGGCGACAAAGGAGCAGCATTCTTAAAGGGGCGCCGGTCTCAGCCGCAGAACTCAGCCAGCTCCTTGCTCCACTGGTCATCATTGGGGACTGTGCCTGAGAAAGGTCTTTATTTGGTTCATTTTCAACCCGCTGGACATTTGAGTCTCTGCTGCCCCCCAAGCAAGTGTCCCACGCCTTTCCCTTGCCTTTTCCTCATAAAAAAGATATTTCATCCAAAAAAAGTGTGAATGTGATCAAGCTATATGATGCCCATTAGCTTCCTTTCATTGCTAACCGTCACAGTGATATTTCTGGTTGAAGTATGCCTGTGTTAAAAATGGAATGGTTTAGGTTTGCCCCAGACCCAGCTGCACTCCTTCCCTTGTCTATCCTTTGGCTGTCCCAGCACTTCACCAATCAGCCTTGCCACTGGGTCTCGGAGAGGGCGCACGTAGGGTTCAGTAATTGGAGGGATCTGCTTTAGTTATTCCCTTTTGATTTAAAAGGCAGAGTACTTTTGAAGCCATCCAGCTCAGACACCAAAGGACTACAACAACCATAATCCCCTTTTCTCCACCCCCCACGTTCCTTTCTCGTGCTGCTTCCACATTACAACTGGATCCACTGTGAATAATTTCTCAATGAGAAAACGTTTCGTTTCAGGAATGTTTCTGCCTACACATGTGTGTATGTATGTAGATGCCCCATCGTCAGAAGGTTCATACACACTTATGCAACTCCTGATTAGGGTAAATCAGGTCAGGCATGACTTCAGTGGAACTATCAGTGCCTCACCCCACCTCATTAGTGTCATCTCTTTTTTTCCAAAGCCTCTGAATTCAATCATGAGAGGATAATCCCTGGTCCAAACCAGACCATTAGGAAAAGAAAAGGATCGGTCAACAGTATCAAAATACTAAATGCACTTTTGCTGCCAGAGTGCTTGCAAACAATTTGAATTAAACTACCGATTATTTTGGCAAATGGTTTCCCCATTATGTGACTGATTTTCAACATCTTACCGATAAAAAATATGAAAGCCTTCATACCATACTGGTACATGTGAGTAATGGTCAAGATTTTTATGAGCAAACACATCAGCACTTCAAGGGTTGTCCATAAATGCAATGCGGGTGGGGGTGGGGATGAGGGGTATCATGGGTTTATGCAAGCACATTTTTGTCAGTGTGACTATATGAACTCCAGCTGGTCATGGAATAAGGCTTAGTCCATGAAAGTTCTCTCAATGGAGAACTTGACTGCTTCAGTTTAGTACTGATGCCACAGTCCAATGGTACAATTTTTTTGAAAACCATCACCTTGTGGGCTCTGCCAAATAAATAAATGTTTAGAAACCATTAAGTGAGGAGAGATCCTTGTTGTAAAGTAATTTTAAAAAGTTACGAAAAAAAAACTGAAAAGTATTCCCGAAAAAAACTTTCAAAAAAAGGTCTTCCGAGAAAATGTAGCTGTATAAATGTGTGAAAAGTTCTTTTTTAAGTTTACTTTTGTTTGTGTAACTCCAGTTGAAACTGTGCCACACTGATGTTTTAAGCTTTGTTAAGCTTTATTATTACCATTATTATTATTATTGTTTTTGTATCTTTAAGCAGGTGCTGTTCAAATGTTCAGGTGCAACACCTGATTTTTTAAGGCTCTTTTAAGTATTCATGTTGGTGTTTTGTGTTAAGTTGGGAGTATGAAAGTGTGAAAGAGGCTAAAGAAGTTGAAACAGTACGATTTTCATTTTGTTTCTATTTTTAAACAGTTGAAGTGAAAAAAGGCCACCAAAGGTGCGTTCACTGTTTTTTCAGCGTATATGTGTTGGAAATATCTTGTTTTTTCCACTTTGTTTTGTTTCCTCACAAAGTCTTGGTGACCTAAGTCAGAGAGAAAGGAAGGGCTGTCAGATAGTGTGTCTGTATACAGATGGTGAGCTTTTTTTCTAAACTATACTTGTTTTCGAGCATTAATTTCACCAGTAAGAAGGCAAAAAAGAGAAACATCCGAACATATAATCCTGTTGAATGTTGAGTGAGCATTTAAGTGAGCATCCCTCAGCAATGTGGCTCTTTGTAGGGGGGGGCAGGGAGATATCAAATGAATGGCAGTCCTCATGCTAAGAGCCTATTAGCTGGGAATAGGACACTGATTGTAATAGGGTTTTTTAAATCTTTCTACAGTTGCATCTTTTATGGAGGTTTATGTCTTATAATAAGACTTACTTGAATTGTATATGCAGCAGTTTCACATTTTGCCAGAGAAACTACCTTGCTACAAAAAAAACAGTTTAAAAACATTATAAGCTAAAATAAGGCAATCTCTTGGTTTGGAAAATATAATTTCGACCACTTTCTCATTCAGTATTTTGTTTGCCTTTTTGTTATCCTGTCTTCTTTCTATACAAAGATACCAAACTTTTAAGTTTGTTCTCAAACGTGCACAAAGAAGTCTGTGGCACTGGGCTCGACTAAAAGAGCCCACATGTACATGAGAGTCGCCACTGTTTTTTTTTTTTTCATCCATACATATGTTATGGACTGCCTTGGATTATTTGGGGATCGAGGCAAAATCCCCGCGTTTATTTTGTTTTATTTTCTTTTTTAAAAGAATGGGGTTTGGGGGAGTTTTGCATTAAAACCCCTTTGTTTGTGGTTCCACCGCAAAGCTTGTGAAATTGAGCTGTAAATGAGGATCTTGGAGTGGAACTGCATCTCCCAGATGTAGATAACATCAAAGGGGTTCAGATGCATTTTTTTGTTTTTATCTTCCTCTTGTTTTTATTTTCATCTAATTGTTTTTCAGAGTAATGTGACTTTTAGTGATTCTCTAGCCCGAAGGCTAATGGCGGAGCCTTTTTCCGGCCCCCTTCTGGTCAGCACTGTTTCCCCCAGCCCAAACTACTCATTCAGATTGATGGGGTTTTTCAGAGCAGGCATTTTCAGTTAGCTGGATAACTTAAAGCAGAATTAATGACTGTTCCATTAAAAATGTCCCTTGTCTCCTGTTGGGCAGTTTTGATTCTGAGTAACTGAAAAGTTTCACTTCATGATATGACCCCCCTGCCTGGGGTTTCCCTCAGGACAATGACAAAACATTGATATAAAGAAGCACTTTACCATGTGGCTGACTTCAGTTCACTCGAAGCAAAATTTATGACTGTTGTTGCAGAATTTTGTATTGTTTTCTAATGAAAAGAAACAATAAAACCCTTTGAACCACAGGCTGCTGTCCAAGTTGATTATTGTTGATGATCAGATTATGTATTCAAGTTAAAGGGCAAAGTCTAACTCAGTGGTCACCAAACATGGACCTTGAGAGCTGCCTACTGAAAGAAGTTTAGTTCCAGCCACGACCTCCCACTTTAACTACTGGATTTCTGAGTTCCCTGACCCACTGAGGAAGGAGCCGGTGAGCAAGTTGCATTCTGTTGAAACTAAACACTGCAGAGAAGATGATCTCCAGGAGGGGTCAGGGACCTCTGGCCTAACTTAAAATGGACACTGAACCTACTAACAGTATGAACATTATACAAATTATACAACATGTATTCAATTGTGCCTTTCAGTCACCTCTTAAGACTGTTAGTTTTCAAATAATTAAACTTGGAAGAGAAATTTGGAGAGGCTGAACTAAGGTAATAAAATACACAGAAGTGCTTATTCCTACTAAACAAATATACAAATAAAAATACTAGAATCAGAATATCTGCAGTGTGCTAATTAAGGTATAAATGACAGACAGGTGAGATGTTTGTGTTAAGTGGCCCCATATAGTCACGCATGAACCCACCACAGTGTGAAGAGTTTGAAATTCGTCCTCTGTATTTAACCTGTTCGTTAAGTGAAGCAGTGGGCAGTGGCCCAGAGCCATGGGCAGTGTGTGAGGACAGTACCTTACTCAGAGGTACCTCCGTGGTGCCACTAGGATTCAAACTCACAACCTTCTGATCACAAAGACAACTCCCTAACCAGCAAGCCACCAGCCGATACAGTGATGTAGAGAGTTCAGTCCATGTTATGAACTGTTAAAATTGGGGTGTGGTGTCCTGATTAAGGAGTCTTCAGGCCTGAGAATAGAAACTCCTCTTGAGGCTCTGTTTTGAACACAACACTCCTGAAGTGTCTACCTGACAGCATGCCAAACGAGTCTCTGATGACTCTGGTTGCTCTGGTTCTGCATCTCCAGGTATAAATATCCTACAAAGAGGCTGGAGTTGAACTGAAATGGCGTCCTGCTGCCCTGATCGGCGTGTACATTACTGTAACTGCAGCCCATCTACACAGCTTGGGTTAGTTATCATCTAGCCCTTCATCAGTGGTATTTTGTGTATACATTTGGGTGGTGGACCACTGTTCAAAGGAAATCAGTTCAGCAAAGTGTCCTGTGATCAGAAAGTGCCTGAGGAATGGGGTAGTGAGCATGAGTGGTACAAGGTCTGGGATAGTGAGTGCACAGGAAAGGTATTTGTACTTGTTAAAAAGTTACAGGAGAAAAAAACACATCCTGTCACCACCTTTTGTGTTGACTTTGTGCTGTATAGCAGTTTTCATGCACTGCCACATCAAACAATCCAGCTGCCAGTAAAACCATTTTATCTCTCTGCTCCAAGGCTAAGCGGAATGGGAAGTGCTATCAGATGCTACCTGCGTTAGTGAGTCAGTCAGTCACCTGAGCTAAAGGTACATGGTGTATTTACTTGGGTAAACATGAGCTTTAGAACAATGCAGAGCCATACTTCTAGTTTTGTATGTTCATATAAACTGTTAAAGGCAAATCTCACTCTTCCAGTCTAGATGATGTAACCCCACTTTAATCTTACAGCACCCCTACAGCACCCTTAAAGCACATATTAAACCTCATCTAGTTCATTAACAATATAAATATTTTAAGAAGTAACATGAGCATTTTACATTTACATTTACGGCATTTAGCAGACGCTTTTTATCCAAAGCGACTTCCATTCCTAACTACAGGGGACAG
>JBBKCR010000016.1:14412390-14425721 GCA_037577295.1 Ladigesia roloffi
TCTCTATCTCTATCTCTATCTCTATCTCTATCTCTATCTCTATCTCTATCTCTATCTCTATCTCTATCTCTATCTCTCTCTCTCTTCTCTCTCTCTCTCTCTCTCTTCTCTCTCTATCTCTCTATATATAGATATATAGATATAGATATAGATATAGATATATAGATATATGCCAATTTTGCAATTTTGATGACACAGGATTTGTTTATTTTGAATATACATTTTTTGAGTTTCCCGAAAAATAGCCGTTTTGGTTTCAGCCTGACCAATACATATATTCTGAACGATTAGAATTCCATCACTACCAGGAAGAACTCAAGCATCTGGAAAGCCAAAGCAAAGGTAAGTGAGGCTAATATGTGGTTTAGTAAGTGAGGATAATATGTGCTTTCAGCCAGTGTTCTGCACTTGCTGTGCAGTACTTGGTGGTTGCGCTGGGTTCCCGTGCTGCCCTCTTAGTGTGTGTGTGTGTGTGTGGGTGGGGTGAACCCCCACAGGACTGTGGATCACTGCTGATACTCGTGGGAAACGTAATCTAGCTCCCCTGCATGCTTCGTCTTTCTGGCCCTAAGCAGCGCAGTTTGACCAGGCTTTAGGGGAATTTACATCTCTAAAACCCTGCAGCCCCTAACCGCCGCAGCTTTACTGCCGATGATCTGATTTGCGGCTGTCGAGTGTTTATCTAGCAAATGTCACGCTGCACAGGTGGGCAGGGACGGGAGGTCAAAGGAAAACGGTAGAAAATTTGACAAGGCCCATCATTTTACCTCTTACTATGAACAGAACTACTCATTGACTTGCCCTGTTCTCATTTCGAATCCAAACTGTTTCAGCATTCCTGTCTGACTCCTGCAGAATCTAAGCCTTGAATGGAATGAATAGATTTTCAGGTAGGGGGGTGGATTAAAACTAACTGCTCTCTATTCTTTCTCTCCTCTTTATTTCAGACAAGCCCACTGTCACTGAATTGAATGCATCCGATGTTAAAATGTAGTGATTAATGGCTAAAGTTTAATAAATAACTGAATGATCTTTTCTCACTGTCCAGCTACTGCAATGGTTTTGTACTTTGACTTGGTGTGTCACACCTGGTTTTTCTCATACTATCACACAATACATCTGATAAATCTAGAAGATTGTAGATACCTGACGATACACTATTTTTTCTGAAACAAAGGAAATAAAATATGAATCTCCTCTCACTGCAGTAACACTCTATTACTCTAAAGGTGTTGGAACAATGCCATGTGGATTTAAGCTATGAGAGCATTAGTGAAGCCAGGTACTGATCTCAAACTCCTATATATGTTGTATTGGATGGAGCTTCATCACTCCAGAAAATCC
Organism: Ladigesia roloffi; assembly: GCA_037577295.1. NCBI lineage: Eukaryota > Metazoa > Chordata > Actinopteri > Characiformes > Alestidae > Ladigesia > Ladigesia roloffi. Next base: position 14,413,735 of record JBBKCR010000016.1, read on the forward strand.
AGTTCTGTTTATGCTGCTGGGTGGTTTATAGCTCTCCTGCTAATACATTTTGTTGAATACACCAAGATTTAGATTATGTGTGGCTGCTCCAGAGTATGTTTAATTGGTAATGCTGCTCTATAGATATCACATAAGTTTTGTTATGCCTTTATCTCAACTCAACAATTAGAAAGATGCCTGTATAGCCTTGGACACATGGTGTACAGGTCTAAACTGCTAGGTATGGATAGATATTATCAGATATTTAAAAGGCAAAGCAATATGAATGAATTTCAAATTATTGTTTTTATGATGAGATAAACTGACAGTGTCTTGAGGAACTGCACTCTCAGCTCCCACTTAATGGGCAGAATATGGGACCTGTTAGCAAAACAAACCATGCACTCACATTAACACACACACACACACTCACACCCCTGGAGTTAAAGCTGCCAGAGCCCTATTCTAAAGTGGCCAGCCCCACAGATCAGCGCCCCACATTGTTTTAATTGTTTTAACTGAGGGGGAGGGGGTGAAATGCTCGCTTATGGAAAGGAGATCCTTTGCTTAAATCTTTCAAGTTCAATAGTTTAAAAAAAACTGAGCCCCCAGACCCCCTTCTTCTCCCTCATCCCACTAAATCCCGGCTAATACCTTTCTTTCTATTGGCTAATGGTTGGGAGACGCTGGAGGTAATGCTTCTTAAATAGGCCTTGCTGGCCTGGGCGTGGGTTAGTGGGATCTTACAGGCCTGAGAAAAACTGGACTCAAACACACTTTGCAGGAATTTCGCCACTTTCCAGGTAATTTCCCACTACAGGCCAGCAAACTCTTATATTGATATACTAAGAAATTTATTGTGTTAATGTTTTATTACATTATAATTACTGTGTTAGAATTTTGCAAGATACTTTAAACCAGTTTATGACTAATAGAAATCTAATAAGTGGTGTAACATGGTCTGTTTCGGCACTTCTTGTACGTCTGCATTTTTTTTTCTTTTATATTTAAATTTACACTGTATATTCTCATAATAGGGGGCTCATAAAAGTGTCAGCACTGGATGCATCTTTAGGGGGAACTCCAGAAATATTTGAAACAAATATGCATTAAACAATTAAATGTAAATGCTGTCACAATGGTTTGTTCTGAAAAGCTTCAAATGCTCCAGAGACATCATTAGACAATTATGGTTTTTAATGGAATTAATAAAAAAACAACCATTTAAATAGTTAATCACCTCTAAAATGAAACTTCGAAGGAGCATAAAACCACTTTGAATGAATTGCCAAATGTCTAAAGTCTAAATATTTGGCCAAAACATTCTTGAAAGTTCATTCATGCCAGACGGGACATTTAAAGCAAAGTAGTTTTATACACCAGCATTAAACCTTACAGGCAACAGGAAGTGTATGTTAACTGGTTCTTTTGGACAATAAATAAATGGGTATATTTGCGGATGTGGACATTGTGATATATGGCTCCCAGCACCACAAATGTAAAGAAACATTGTTCAGTACATTTCTCTGTGATGAAGTGTTTCACATCAATCCACTCTGACTAAATCTCAACCAATATATTAAGTTAAACTTCTGTATAAATCAGTGAAATCGCATTCGAAAAGTCTGGATACATTTGGATAGACATATGGAGTTGTTTGTTTTTACTAAATTACCAGCTGATTTCTCCCTGAGCTAATATTTTTCATGGACTTCTTTTACAGCCAGCAGCCATGAACTCGCTGTATTTGTGTGGACCCAGCAGTGGTGGTGGACTTTACCCCTTTCCGCGCCTGAACTCACTGTTTTATGACCCCCACCAGCAGGTGGCAGCTCCACACCGGCCTCCAGCTCCAATCCAGAGCCTCACTGTTGCAGAGCGCCTTGCGGGTAAAAGCCCCTCTCACGCTCACATTCATTTCACTCTAAACCAGTGGTTCCCAGTCCTGGAGCTGGAATGGCTCTGCTCCGACACATTCAGTCAGTGAAGGACTTATTGTTTAGCTCATGAGTTGGATCAGCTTCCTTTGGGAGGAAATACTGCTGTAAATGATGCCACAGGAAAATTGCTGTGCCCAAATAACTGAATGAAACCCCTGCCCGCTTTGCCTGGATCCTGGTGAATTGAACTGACCAATTAAGAGAGGCAATTTATTACAGGTCAGACAAAATGAAGGAAAAGAAATTTACTTGGAACTGTTCAGGCAGCATTTGACTGTGACTGGGTCTCATTTCAAGCCCTAGTTCCCCGTCTCTGTCTGGAAAATAATGCACAAGCAGTAGACACGGGCCCCTGTAAGCTCGAGGTTCACAACCTCAGGGGCCCTCCCCCTACTTGGGACCCTGGTCATTTAGTCCCTGTTTTCACCCAACTAGGATGCCCCTGATAACAGTGTGCTGGTGTTTACTACATTAAAGCCCACATTCATCACCAATATTTTCAGGGATCCAAAGTTTCGTGAAATTTTTTCAATGTTCAATTTTCATGCCATACACTCCATACAGCTGTTTTTCTGTATACAGGAAATAAACAGAGGCTGGAAATGTGCCTTATCTTGTTATGCTAATATTTCCATTTTTGGTTTATCAGAGTATTCAACATGACAAACATTTATAACATAAACTATTTTATGCAGAGCTAACACAGCATCCACAAGCTAATATGTAAGTCATGATGCAATTATATGCCGCAATACAATATGCTGATTCGTTGCATCCCTAAAAATTGCATCCAGTAGCAATGCCATCTGGGCAAGTACTGCTCTCGAAGTCTGAGCTTATGTTGATTTAATCCCTTGATCCTTCCGGTGGGTCCTTTAACATAAATGAGCTCATAATAAAAGAGAACCACCTTAAAGACCTTGGGTTGGAAATGACAATCCCACAGACGTGTTAGGAACAGCAGTGAAACAGCGCTGATGGTTTTGCATTAGTAGATCAAAGTCCTCCACTGTTGAGAACTGCATATTTCTGTATTGGTGGGAAATCTGAGCAACATCTCTTCTCTAGAGCTCATACTCGAGGCGCGCTATGGGAACCAGCAGAAACAGCGACGGAGCCGCACAGCCTTCACTGTGTCACAGCTGCAGGCGCTTGAGAAAGCCTTTCAGCAAACCCAGTACCCGGACGTGGGCATGAGAGAGAGACTGGCTGTCTGCATCAACCTCCCAGAGGCCCGCATCCAGGTATGAAAGCTTCATACTGACACTTCTGGATTTGATATACTTTGTTACTATTGTTCTTAACTGAAGATGTTATCTATTGTCAAAAACAAAACTTTCTATCTTAAGTAGTCCCTTTACAGAAAGAAAAAATGGCTTGCAGTTTTATGTGTGATAATGCTGCACAATGGTCAAGAGTTTTTGGATAATGTATATGACCATGCATACAATTACATTCCATATTATTAAGCATCTTTTGAAGGGATGTTGAACATTTTCAACATGATCAACTACCATTTGCCTTAAGTCCAGCCTAACATTTCAAAACCTCAGACAGTCCATGTTTTTACTCTTGATTGTTAGGTTCAAGCGTGCTGAGAGTTAGCCTAAGGAACAGATATGAGCTGTCAGGCCCCTGTGGACTGGATCGAGAAAAGTTCCCTATTATAAGATTTCCCCAGCAACTGGTGAAATGGCCTTCATTTTTTAATGTTTTTCCAATTCTGACTGAATATGCTCAGGTGTGGTTCAAGAACAGACGTGCCAAGTTTCGCAAAGGCCAGCGCTTTGCCCCCCTCCCCAAAGGACGAGGACCGGAGGATGGCCGTGAGAGCAAACAAGTCAAAGAAGAGCTGACGGATGAAGAGAAAGGCTTCAGTTCCCAAACTCAACTTTCATCCTGCAGGGACACCAGTGCCAGTCCTATCAGAGCTTCCCCAGCAGACCCAGCTCATTTCCAACCCCCTTCCAGGCTGCACAACCCCACCGCTCTCCCACCATTTATATTTGGATTGAAGCAGCAGCAGCATCCAATGCCTCGAGCTCTGGGCCTTCTGTCATCGACTCTACCTTTCCCGCCTGCATTCTTACCCGTCATCCAGCCACACAGTAATGCTGCAGATATCGTTCCAATGGGCAAATGTGGTGGCCTTGGGCTACAGAATGCCTGTCACACTAAATCCGTGGCTTATCCACGTCTGGACTTGTAGCTGCACCACCCAACTCAAACAAAGGAAGAAAAAACACACCCTGCTCTGCCAGTTGTCAGTGGGGGGATAAGGAGGGGAACAGGTGCTCCTGTGTGCCACATTATTGCACCCAGTTGGACTGGATAGCATGGGAGAAAGTTGGGAATAGGACTGTAGTGTATTAAACTGCTGTTAAGTGACCTCAGGTGACCCTCGCTAGTGGGTTTTCACAAGCGTGCACCTCACTGTTAAGAGGTCCATCATAGTCAATAACGCAGCAGAGAAATATGTGGTGCTGCCCTGTTGTTGTGAGCACTTTTCACTAAACGCACTGTAAGATAAAGATCATCTTAAATGTTTGTGAACTGTTGAGAAGCTCTGCACCATTTGGCCTGTTCAAATGAGCCACTGACCTGAATCTGTGTCTCTTACCTAAAGACGAGTGTTATTTGTTCATTAACACTTCTTACAGTTTTAAACTCAATGATGCATGAAAAAAGTGATGCAATTTGATCTCCAGATTGTGGGTTGTTCAGTATGATGACACTGTAATGAGAGAACACCTTTTGAGTTTTTTGATGCAATAAAAATTAAACCTTGGATATGAACATTAAAAAATATTTCTTTAGGCTATCATTCTGTGACCTTTTGCATACTTGTATTGCTGTCCTGTTAATAACCGTTTATGTGCATCCCTGGTCATGATCCAGTCATTTGTCAAAGGCAAAATAATTTTCAAATATATGAAGAGTTTCTTTCCTGGTTAAAATTCTGAAAAACAAGATTTTTGGTAAAATCTCTGCGTAATTATATTACATGTCTAGAGAAGCATGCCCAGTCATAATTGTGCACAGTGGTGGTAATAGGGACCAGATGTGTGACCAGACAAATATTTAGCTTTAAAAGTATTTTTTCAAATATATGGAGGACACTGTAATGCGCAATATATCGGGAAGACAGGTATTGAGTTCAGATTTATCACTGTTTTACCATTATGAGCATTCGTTTGAAAAGCTCAGAAAGTATATAGAGGTTGTTTTGTGATGTAAATAAAATCAATTTATTGTGACCACCGGTTCTCGTGTGAACATAAACGTCTCTACAATTTTCTCTCTCTCGCTCACTCTGTCTAATTGAAAAATGTCTCTACAAATGCCCTTTCTGTTTCTCTCTTTTTCACCCTCTCGCTCTCTCACTCTCCTCTCTCTTTCTCGCTTTCTCTCACACACACTCCTCTTAACAAAAACGTGCAGCCGCAGTGCGCCCCCAAACGGTCGACGAGAAAGCGCACTGCTACAAACCTGCATGTCCCGTCAATGGAATTAAACTCTGGAAGAAAAAGCTTCATGAAAAGCCACAGAGCTGCTGACAGAATCTGTGGTGATGTTTGTGGATCACTTAAAAAACACGAGGTTAAAACGGAATACATAGTCACCACTGATGCAGCAGTTTTATTATGACCCTCCTTAAATAAGTTTCTCCCAGAGATGTGCGTTGGTTAGTGTTTCGTAGTCCTATTCTTCAGTTCCCAAGCAATTCCCATTTTCTTGTTTTGGGACAGCTAGTGGCACCAATGAAATTTCAGTGAGCAAGGTACCGTCCCCACACACTGCTCCCCATGTGCTTTGTTTCTGGCTCTCCACTGCTTCATTTGGTGATGGGTTTAATCAAGTTAAATGCAGAGATTGATGTTCACACTGGTGTGTTCATGATTATATAGGACCACTTTACATAACTTTACTTTCTCTAGCTCTGTTCTAACCTTACAGTAGACTTGTTGACAAGCAGATGGTCTGAGACAGTTGCAATCAAGAGGGATGACAATAAAATGTACAAGAATAAGAACAGTAACCTCGTTTGTTGGGTTAAGGTAAGGACACGCAGAAATTATTTGTATTTATGTGGGGTGTGCGCAATACTAGAGCTCGCCGAATTCTTCAACCCAGATGCGTCATTTCGAACGCGCAGCAGCAGTAGTGGGAGTGTCGACCTACGCTCCTAGCACTGAAACTCGGGCGGCTTAAAGAGACAACGGCAGTGTCCCTGGCTAGCTATCGGGAAATTAAAATATAATAACAACAGACAGAATCGCCTCTAACTGCAAATTAAGGAATATGAGGCATATGATTGCAGAAATACAAAGAGAGAGGTAAAGTATTTGTTGTTTATACCCGTCTCTTTTCGAGTCGTTTGGTCAAAGATACGAGAAGACTTTAAGTCGAAATTTAGCCAACTGCGCTAAATTAGCCTTTTAGCATTAGCTGCTAGGAGGACTTTAAGAAAAAGGGTTTGAGTTCGTGTTGTTGCAATAGGAGTTGTGCTGTTTGTTAGGAGTTCCGCCGATAGGTGTGTTATAAAGACATCTGTAATTCTGTTCTGACATTTTGTTGTTTGGAAATGTTTCAAAAGTGATTTTATTTTTGTAAAGTTGGGGCTCAGCCCGTAGTTAGCAGGCTAGCAGGGATCTTTTAGCCTCGTTAGCTGGGACTATTTGCCTCTGGGATTCAGGAGTTTCAAGTTGTTCAGGTGGACGAGAGGGCAGCAGGCTGTGTCTGTACGACCGTAAGAATTCTAATAATAGTGACAATCTCTAACGTATATCCCATCATATATAATTAGTAGACATTTTTCCTACCTAATGTCTCCAGTTTCAGCTGGTACCTGACGACGTTCTCGATGTCACCAATTCTGTAGACAACGTGTTCTATTCATATCGTTTTTTTATACTAAGAAACCTCTGAATTATATTTGTCTCTTGTTCTCTTTTTGATGTCTTGCTTATAATTGCATGTTGTCCAGTACGAGCAAAGTTGACTCCCAAAAGTAGCCTGTTTGTGTATCAACTGGACATTTTATTTGCACTGATATACAAAGTGTTTAATCTAACTAACTGGGTTATCAGCCAGTTAAACCAGGTACAGTTTTATCTGTTTAAATCTCCTGTCTGTCTGTCTGACTGTGGCTATTAAAGCTTTTAGGCCCCGTCAACCAGCCATCTGACACTAAGAGCTTCACGTTAAAGCATCTTGAAAATGGCCTCATTGTATTTGCTGTCTAAATGTCACTGTTGTTTCAAGGAACCAGTATGAATGCCCATGTTGATCTGGAAGTGGCTGCATAAAATGCTCAAGCAATTCATGATTTCCTGTAAGGTACATTAGTTAGTAACTGAATCTCTATGGTTATGTCTGGTCCAGATTCTGGGCCTGGAGAGGGGTGTCGTTGTATTTTAGTGTGTGATCATGATTTTTTCTTTTATTTTTAATAGGATCGACGTGGGAAGTTGGTTAGCTAACACCATTTTGCTTTGCTTCCTGGTAGATTAGTGTGGCTCTGGCCAGCTGACGGCTTAGTTCACACAAACTACACCACTGAACCTAACCAGACCCATGAGGCTTACTTACATAATAAAGGCTGTGCTGGTTTGACCAAAGCTAGTGTTGCTGTAAGGATGTATAGTGAGCCATCTTTGTTTGCTGTTGCTATGAAGTTTTCTCTAATATTTGATCTGCATAATTTTGGCATATGACTCCAGTAGCCCACATAATGCAATGCCAATATTTTTTACTTCTGCTGCTGTGTTCTTTTACATTTCTATCATTAATGCTCATTGATAAATAGTCTATTCTGCTATACTTTATCAAAACAACTCTTTGCCATTGTTTTTGTTTTAGAATTTTATTCACTTTTCCCAGTACCTTACACTAAGATCCAGTGTCATTCAGTGGGCGCTTGAGATTGTTTTGAAAGAATGGTTTGAAATTTAAATGAACATACATCAGTATCATTCAGCAATACAGATCTTGATTTGGTTGTTTTCTCCTCTTGTGCTAAGGCAAATGTAGATCAGTACCTAGTTTAATACCTGAAGGGAAATACTCAATACCTATCACAGTTTGTCATTGATTGTGGATATTTCTGTAGAAAAGAAAAATAATTATGCAATTATTAAACAAGTGGTATTTTAAGTCTGTGTGGGTGGTGCCAGCATGTTAGCGAAATGCAATTTTAGGATCCTTGTACTTTGAATTGTTGGAATAGGTTATATAATCCTCTTTTTATGACTCACCTGTGAATACAACTCATGAGTGGAAGAAATGTGCAGTTTAGCTTTATGTGTCTTAATGATTGATCTTATGTTAAGAAGAAGCAAGCCACCTATATATTTCTTCTTCCACATTCAGCCTTCCCTTTATTCACACTCCCTCTCCCTCCAACCACAGACATTGATTGAGCTGAAGAGAATGTAGAGTTTAAATTGTGTAACTTGACGGGTCAACCCACTTGATGGATAATGGAATTAATGGAATAATTGTCTGAAAGAAAAATCGTATTTACCAAAGGATGTAGTTTGTTGGTGAGTAATACATTTTAATCTAGTGATATTTAATTATTATAATGAATTATTACTTGACTTCAGATCCCCAAATATGAATGCGAAACAATTTTTCTATACCAAGCCAGTTCCTCTGTTCTCTCAGATGTGTTTACAGCAAGATGCAATGGTTGATCCTGGTGACCTTTGATTAATTTAAGTGCGTTTTACAACTAATCCAAAGCAGCATTGCTGATGGATCCTTCATTACTTGTTTGTGCTTCCCGTATACTGACATCATAGCTTGCTGTGCAGGAGAGCGTTTTGCTCTTTGGCTTACTTATACTATGTAATATATTACATGAAGAGAAAATGACCACATTTAATTGATATAAGGATTTCCAAACTAGTGTAATTGTACTGGTGAATCATTCAGGGCCATTTATGACAGTTACCTTCAGTTTTGACGTATCTTCTGAGCAAACCTTACATTCCTGGAGATTACTACTGGAGATAAAAAAACTCCAAAAGATGTACAAATACCTACCCTCTATAAAAAAAAGAAATTATTTTTGGTGTTTGTCCTATTGGAGAGTTCTTATAGTTACCCGATTGATTCTTGATCACTAAGAATACATCAGTAGAGCAGGCATTAATATTGATAATGTAATGTCCGAGTAAGATGGAGAAAACATTTGAAACAGTGTATTGGAATGTAAAACTGTTTAAATAGTTTGTCTCCTGGCCTTTTGGCAACTCCTATTTTACATCCTGTCTGGCTTTGTGATGTTTATAGTGGTGTTATGCTGTTTTAAATAATCACTGAATAGCAATAGGATGTTGTACTTTACAAATGTTTTAGTATAATTAGTGCACTGTAGAATCAAGACATTTTAAACAAAATATATCAAAATCTTAATTGATCCCAGAATCTAAAAAAAAATTCTAAACCTGAAAATGTTTGTTGTTGTACCTAAAAGAAAGTTACTTTTTATATTGTATTTTTGTAGTTCATTTAGTAATATGCCCATTGCCTTACAAAGCTTTCTGCCTAAAGCCCTACCGATAAAACAGGTTCTTCAGCAACTCTGAGGTTGTTTTTGTGTTGCATATGGTATCTACATGCACTGACTAATCTTGGAACTTCCTTTTGAGTGTTGTGTTTGGCTAGTCCAACATGTTCACTCTATATGCACGAGCATTCGTTCAATATGTGCTGTGGTGGTTGTAAAGCTCTGGTCACTTTAAGGCATAATTATTAATCAGTCATTGTTTAGTTGAAAATAATTGCAGTTTTGTGTCTAAAGTTCAGTACAGATCCTACTAATAGGTATTGCTGCTCTGGGGGAAACTTGTAGGAACTGTAGAAGGGTTGTGGAAACTGATACGAACATCGCTTGGCTTGTAATTTGCAACTGTTTCTTCCATGCTTAAAAAATCCCATGACCTAACTAGATTTGGTTGGTGTGGTCCTGACCTAATATATACTATGTCCAAGCTATTTTCTTTTCTTTATACAGGTTGTTGCCTTCATATAATATATACATTCGCATGTGAATGTGTGTATAGATTTTTTTGTGCATGTTTTGTTGCTAGTCCTATTGGATCTAGTTCATGAGCTGAAAATCATTTGTTAGGTAATTACATCTTGGATTAACGTCTTTGTGATCATCTAGGTTATTTTGTAAGTATTATGGGTTTCCTGTAAATCCAAAAGCTTTTGGATTTATCATTGGAGCACTTCTTTAGCTCATTTTGGAATGGATGCTCTTACACTAATCAAACAAGAGTCCTGTTGATATTTAAATTGATGATATATCCTCTTTGTGACACATGACCTAATTCATCTATTCTGCTAATCATTCCATCATATTTTTTTTCTCAATTTCTTACAGGAATCTCAGCAAGAGAACACACTAGTTTGCTGCTGGTCGCCCTAGTCTCTGCGTCGGCCGTCAGACTGGGATATTTGGGCATGAAGAATGTTTGCGACATTTCCAAAAACTGATTTGGAGGAAACCATGAGGAGTCCAAGGGGACGTTTTGCAGAGGCCTTCTGGATCCAGTAGCAGGAGCTGTATATATATATATGTGTGTGTGTGTTGGTGATTGAGTGTGTGTGTGTGTGGGTGGGTGGGAGTGTGCATGTGTGTAGGTGTGTGTGTGCATGTGGGTGTGCTTGGTTGAATCTGTGTGTATGTATGTATGGATGTATGTCTGTAGGTATGTGTGTGTGTATGTGTGCACAGACTGCATTTTAGGCAGTAACAGGCTACTCTGAGGACCACTGCAGCATCAGAAGAGGGAAAAACCCCATTTTGAAGGATTAAACCAACGTGTGATCGCTGTTCTGGATGTTAAAACAACAATCTTTCTGCTTCCAGAAAATCAGCACCTGTATGTAGATATTTATATACAAAATCTGTATATAGATATTTATTTACAAAAAAAAACCTCTCCTTTGACACATTGCCTCCAACCCCACTGTTTCCCTGGGGCTTGTTTTGACGCCTCTCTGTTTTGAATGGCCGGTGAGTAACCGTGGAGAGGCCAGGGTATCACAAGCTTATGGATTTTGATAAGAGAGGTGGGAAGGGAGAGGCAGAGGAAGGGAAGAGGATGTCCAAAACAGCCAATAGCAGGACTGGACCCAGGGTCACCGGGACCAACTCTGGGGTCCTTATGGTTGGCCCCAACTTCCGAGTAGGGAAAAAGATTGGCTGTGGTAACTTTGGTGAGCTGCGGCTGGGGAAGAACCTCTACACCAATGAATATGTGGCCATCAAACTGGTAAGGCTTAAGATTACATATGTCTTTATACTGTATCAAAAAAACAGATTAATAATAACGTTCTGAAATTTTTTTCCTAGGAAATATAAAATCTATCACCTGATACAGCTCTTTCTTTTTTTTGTGTCCTTCTTTGTTCATCTTTTGTGATTACGACCGCCGATCAGTCAAAATTGACATTTGTGTGCATCCTATCATAATAAAGTGGACAGGGCCTATGCTATGTGCATGCGCACATGATTGTACTCTCAGTCCAGTGACTAGGCTTTTTAAAAATACATTAAAATGCATTTTAGTTCTGTGTCTAAAGCGATTTCCCTGCTCTAGCACATGTAGCACACCTGATTTAAATGGTCTATTTATTACCAGATGTATTTTTTTTGGTCAGTGATCGAGGGGTGGTCTGGGAGGAAGGGTGAGTGATACTACTGGTTAATGTTAAATATGATGTTCTAGTTTCTTGGCCTACTGTAGACAGTGATGTAATCACTACTGATTTACACTTCAGTACACTTTACTGGAAAAAAACAAACAGGAAAAACAGAATTGAATATATGGTTATATGAATAAAGTTTACTAAAAATGACCTAAAAATGATATGACCAAAATATAAGTACTAGTTTTGATTTTAAGTTGCCTTTAATGCAATATTAACAGTGTTCTTTCAACTTTTTATAGCAGTTTTTTCTTTGTAGTTATGTTTATACAACCTGTACAAAAAGTCTTTAAATATAATTAAAAAATGTTTGGCAGCTAGGACTGGAAACCCTTTCAT
>JBBKCR010000016.1:14430920-14443181 GCA_037577295.1 Ladigesia roloffi
TGAAAAGTCTCCTTTGTCTGTTATCAAGCCATTTGTGAGTGAAATCAGATCTTGTTGGAGTGCAGAATACCGACACTGAACTGAGATCTGCTAGAACTACGAGTGAAGTCTGGTTTAAATATTTAAGTAGATTGATTATGTGAAAGTCATTGTTCTGGAAGGGTCTAATGTGTGCTTCTATTTTCCTGCTTCTCAGATAACACGGATGGAGTATGTTCACACTAGAAGCTTGATATATCGGGACGTCAAGCCGGAGAATTTCCTGGTGGGCCGGCCTGGCAGCAAGAGGCAGCACACCATCCACATTATTGACTTTGGGCTTGCCAAAGAGTACATCGACCCAGAGACCAAAAAACACATCCCGTACCGGGAACACAAAAGTCTGACTGGCACAGCCCGCTACATGAGCATCAATACACATCTGGGCAAGGGTGAGGCCTTCTCCTACCTTACCTGTCTCCACACTGTGTAGTGAAACCCCACAGGGGTGGCTCCTGTAACATTCATGACTGGAATATTCAGAGGAGGAGCTTAATTCGGTTGTTATGGTGTGTAAGATTTGGGTTGAAACTAAATGTTGTATGGCAAGAGAGGAAGCGCCCCACACTTCTTGTACAAGAAGACCAGGTTTTACTCATCGTTTAGCTGAAAAACTGTGTGTGTGTTAACTTACAGAGCAAAGCAGGAGAGATGACCTAGAAGCGCTCGGACACATGTTCATGTACTTTCTGCGAGGCAGTCTGCCCTGGCAGGGCCTAAAGGTAAACACACTCTTCTCTTACTCTTATCTGTGCGCTCTTAGGCTTCTTGTACATGAGGGTGCACACAGTATTGTCTGTGTCTTTGATATGCTAAACAGTGCTTATCTCCTGACTCAGCTGAAGGAGCTGTCTGCTGTAGCCCTCGGCTGTGCTCTTTGTGCACTCATGCAGTAATCCTTCACATGTGGTATATTACCAGCGAGCATTACAGTGTTGCTGTCATATTTTATTCACACGATTTACATTTCTGTAAGGTTTTGGCCATTTAGTGTATGCATTGCTTGGCAGTATAGTGTCAGTGCCACCCTATATAACACGATCAGCTGTGAAAGTTTGGGGAAGGCCTAATGATTTCCAAGAATAAAAAACCTATTAAATGTTGTAGTATTAACTTTATTACTGTTAATTCTATGCCTCTTTACTAAAATATTTTGTCAGATGCACTAAAATCATTTTCAAATCGAAATAAAACAAAGCGTATAGTTAGACTCACCAAAAGGGGGCAAGCAGAAATCAGCATTAGAACAAAATTGGGATATTTTTTATGGTTTTTATATTTTTGGCCTAAACGGAATCCAGAACATTTGAAGCCCTAACAAAACATAACATTGGATGTATCTTCCTAATACTATGTAGATCTGCCTCCTGCTGCTGAAACAAGTCTGACCCGTTGAGGCATGGACTCTTGTAGACCTCTGAAGGTGTGGTGTGGTCTCTGTCATCAAGATTTTAGCAGCAGATCCTTAAAGTCCTCTGGTTTGCGAGGGGTCCTTCCATGCATTGGACTTCTTTGTCCAGCACATATGCTGAGATCTAGGGAGTTTGGATGCCTAGTCAACACCTTGAACACTTTGTCTTGCTCCTCATAGCATTCCTGAATAAATTGTGCAGTGCGACAGAGCTCATTGTTCTGCTGCACTGCCATCAGGGTTTACCATTGCTATGGAGGCATGTACTTGATCTGGAGCAATGTTTAGGCAGGTGGTAAATAAAGGAGTCAGCATGGACATGGGCATCTATGCAGCAACTATGAAGCAATGTGTATTCTGTCATCTTTCTTTTATATACAGCTTAACTTTTTATCAATTTGTGCCACAGTATCGATTTTGTGCACTGTAAAATAGCACTGTCCCTATTTCCAAGCACATTGTTTTAGCTTCACAATGCTATTACTTGTTCTTTTCTTTTGGCATCTAGGACTTGACTATTCAGTTCAGTGGATAATTTACTGGGAGCTTCAGCATTTTGGAAATATACTTTGGGTCTCAGCAACATGAATATGTATAGTTCCTTTCAGAGTAGGATCAAAACAAGCTCAGAAATGTCAGCGTGCTGCCTGACCCCATGTTGTATTTAGAATATAGAGCAATATCTTTCAATATACAATATACAATAATATGTTTCAATATCTAGTACTTGGTGAATGACAGCTTATGTAAATACCTTATATAAGGCTGTGTTACTTTATAAAATAAACATCCACTCTCCTGTTCGCTCTCTTGCATGCCTTGCCACAATCAGTAAATGTCTCCACGTGTCAGCTATAGAACACCTTCAGTGCATCAGCCACATCCGATTCTTTTCAAACTGAATCACAATTCAACAAGAATGAAAGGGCAGAAGAAACCAAGATCAGATCCGGTTCTGTTTGAAAAATCTTTATATAGGAGTAAACAAGCTGGGCTCCAGGCATAATATTGGCCTGGATTTGGTGTGTTCTCTCATCTGGTATGCGTGCAGGTTTTCTGACAGTCCTGTGTGAGTTTGTGTGTGTTATGTGGGAATTTGTTCCGTTGTATGTGGGAAGATGAATACTTATTCACTTTTCTTCCCTCTCCTCCAGGCGGACACACTGAAGGAGCGCTATCAGAAGATCGGAGACACCAAGCGCGCAACACCAATTGAAGTGCTCTGCGAAAGTTTCCCCGGTTGGTTCAGGGCTATTGTTCAAATTTGGTTTAGCTGAGTGACTTCTTCCATTTAGTTATTCGCTGCATATGTGCACTAAGCTAAATAAGATGCAGCCTTTGACCACCTCCAATTACAGTGAGTGTAGAAAAGAGTCATCCACTTCAAAATATTTACGTTTTGTTGCTTCGCAGCCTGAAATGAAGAACAGATATATTTTTCGGCTGTATTCATGCAATGCAACTGTTTGAAAGAAATGATTGCAGCAGTTTAGGGAAAAACCAGAATCTCAGAGATGGATAAAATATCACCCCCTCCTCTAAATATTTTTAAGTCACATTCTACACTGCACTTGAAGCTAATTGGCTTGCACCTAGTTGTAGTCATTTTGATTAAAACAGCTATTTCAAGACAATTTCAAAAAGGGAAAGCAAACAAACAACTATGGGTGACAAGGCACTGTCAAAAGATCTAATGAATAAATATAATGACAGAATAAGAATAGTCAGAATAAGGATATAAAAAAATGAAACTATGAATCCCAGCCTTCGTGGCAAAGTGTGGTTATTTTGTGTATGTGGCTTCACCATCACAAGACAAAACACTTGGCAAGAATAGCCAAATTGAGTTTTGCCAGAATTCACCCTGAAGGTTTGGAGGCCAGGTGGAAAGAAATCAAACAGTTTGGCCTCAACACCAACTGATACATGTGGTTGAAAGCAAATAACAATATTAAAGTTGAGTGAAGCTTTTGGTGGCAGCATCCTGTTGAGGGAGAGTTTTCTCTGCAGCCAGAACTGGAGCACTTGTCAGGATAAAAGGAAAACTGAATAATATGTCAAATTCTTGAGGAAGACCTCTGTCAAAGTTGTCAGTGGGAAGAAGGTTCACCTTTCAGCATGACAAATACCCAAAGCATGCAGCAGAACTGACCACACAGTGGCTGATGGAGAATAGGTGAATGTCCTTTTGTGGCCTAATCAGAGTCCAGACTAATGACTTAAAGGTTACAATCAGCATCCAGTTTGACTGAGCTTGATCAGTTCTGTGAAGATGAGGAGGCATGTACTGGGCAGTCTTTAAGCCCAGAGTTGGTAGACAAATAACCCAACAGACTCAAGGCTGTAATTAAACAAAAACAAGTGCTTTTACAAAGTACTGACTCAGGGGGTGACCTTTATCATAACTTTTACTTGATATTTTATAAGTTGCATTGAGTAAATAGAGCTGGAATTACGTTTTTTTTTTGGTGTCTTACAATTTATGAATGTTTTGGAGGTTGCAATTATTTTCTGTACCCACTGTATATTAAATAAAAATGGTGACATTGCATTAAAAAAAAGTCTCCTCTAAGCATCTGGTAAATTCTGTAATTTTACTGATCAACCTAAAATATGTTTGTGCATTGAACATTACTTCAGTTGCTGCTGCTACACTGGACCTATCTGTGTCTACTTGGCTTTTTATATACCTATTTATCATTATTTATATTCATGAATAACCTAAACAGCCTCTCCTTCCTAATACACAGAAGAGCTAGCAACGTACTTGCGCTACGTCCGGAGACTGGACTTCTTTGAGAAGCCTGATTACGACTACTTGAGGAAGCTCTTCACTGACCTCTTTGACAGGAACGGCTATGTCTTTGATTACGAGTATGACTGGGTCGGCAAACCTCTTGTGAGTATTGTGGGGTTTTCTTTCCTCCTTCTCTCCTCTCCATTTGGATCCATCCAGCGATCTATTTTTCTGTGTATATGTATATATTTTGTATGTATTTGCATGTCAGAGATGTGACGTGTGCTTACTTTTCTGGTAGCCCACGCCCATCGGACCCATCCCTAGTGATACACCCCAGCCAAGCAGCAGGGACAAAGCACAGCAGCAGACCAAAGCCCAGGTGAGCCCCCTCTAACCCAGCCAACTGAACAGCATCTCTCTTTCTCCCCACCTCTCTCTGTCTCAAATATTAAAATACTAAAATGAAAGTAAGGCTGACTTAAAGGTTGATGTTACATTGTAATTCATGCACCAAGAAATAAAACATATGTGTACTTGCTGCCAAAATAGATTTAAAAGCAGGTAATTAACACCTGGAAACACTAAATGCCATCATTGGTTAGATCTTTTCTCGGAGCTTTGCCGCATGTTTGGTGGTGGTGTGTGTTTGTTTTTCTTTTTCTTTTAATTGTACGTTTTCTGTTAACTTACTTTACATGGTCGGGTCTTGGTTCTGCATGTGAAAATGCCTCCTCATGTGTTTTTTTCTTCTTATTTGTTTTTATTTGTTCATAATACTCACTCATGCCTCACCCCCACCCCGCTACTTTAACACCGCTACACTGTGCTGGTGGCTGGTTCGATTGCTCAGTCGCCTGAGCCCAAACGGAGCGAGTCCCAGCCCACTCCCGTGACCAATAAGGAGACGCTGGGGTCGCACCTCACAGCTGATAGGCTGGGTGGCTCTGTTCAGGTACTGCTTGAGCATGGCTTTGCATAAGGACTGTATGTGTCTTAGGGCTGCACAATAAATATGCTTTACTACTTCTGGCAGTGCAATGTGCAAATGAATCGTAATTGTTTTTATTATATCTCCTGGGGAGTTTTGCCAAAAAATGATCATAATACATGGAAACCTGTTATTTTGCTTTTCTGAGGTTTAAGCAGTGAAAACAATATTACGAGAAACCAAGATTACAAAATACTATTAAAAACTGTGGAACTTTGAGCAGTAGGAGAAACAATTAATTAAAACCACAGTGAAGTCCAGTGAAATAGAACCAGGCTGTTATAGAATTTCCTGACCATGGTTCTGGGATGCACCAAGCCAGAACATTGGTGAATGTTTGTGTGCAACCAACACCTGCAGTCAGTGATGTGTTTATATTTCCAATAGATCTGGACCTTGTCCACTAAGGCTGTAATGATACAAAACCGAAATCGGGACGTCCATGGGCCCACGTCGCCTTCTAACTCTTTGCTGTATACAGTTCCAGCCCAGAAATATAAATTTTTCGCCGTAATAGGAGGATATTCACGTCAATTTATTTTCTTTAACCAATAGCTGTGGTACTAAGGGTTTCAGAGAGCCATCCCACAAGTTTACGAACATACAAGCACGGATGGACCCTTTGTTTGCTAAATTGATTCGCTGTGAGTACATGTAAGTTATGACACTGGGTTTAAAATTTTCTATAAGCTGGCTGGGTTGTGATAAAACCTGCTCTGGAGTCTCTGTGTAAATTTTTTTTATTGTGTTTTGAGTTTGTTGGCTCCGGGCAGCTGGGCGGAAGCGCTTCTTTTGTTTCTTTTGTTTTTCCTCCAGCTCCAGCTCTTGTGCGGTTCACCGAAGCCTTGTCCTCCGTATGAATGGAAAGGAAGCGATATTTAAGTGAATATTGGTTTATAATTTTGTGGTAAAGATAACGTGTCTCCAAACAAAATGGCGCCTCAGGGTGTTTCTCCACTCCACCTCAAATGAACTTAATCGTGAGTCAAAAATCATGAAACTAACCGAATTGTGGGTTTGGTGTGTCGTTACAGCCTTAATGTCCACGCATACATGGTTATTTCTGAAAACTGAGGCTTTTGCATGCATCTGCGTTTACAAGAAAAAAGATGATTTGAAGAAACGGAGCGTGCCCCATTAAAATGACATCATAGTGTGTACCGTGTTTACATTAGGTTTTCTTCCACAATGCTGGACGAATAGAAGCTTGTTAGAAGCTTTACTATGTTAAACTGGGGGTGTCAAATAACATGTTAATTTAGATACATTTATCAGAGAAAAGCGCATCATTTTCTGTATTATAAACCGTATGAGGTGTATAAATTTATGGGTAGAAATTGTTGACAAGGCAACATGGACACTGTCTCTGTCTCTCCAAGGCTTCTGATTAGTCACCAATTTTTGAAAACTCGTGCAGATGTGATTTTTAAAAATACTTTGGTACATGTGGACATGGCTCTAGTTAGCCCTTGTTTGCACTGTGTTGGCCTGTTGATTTGAGAGAGCAAAAATAGATAAACTATTTAATAGCACTCTTAGAAGCAGACATAGAATATAAGCAGATTTTCTAGTGTCGATGAAGGAGTAACATTTTATTAGGAGTGTTTTCAATGTCCCAATGTCTGAATTCTTAAATGAGTAACAAGAAATAAAGTCAAATGAAACTGATAACTAAGCCTCACTTGATTTGACAACTTGCTAGAAATATGAAAGTTATATATTCATTGAATGTCTGTTCAATATTGTGCAGCCCTAATGTGTATGTTTGTGACTGTGTGTCTTGATTCTTGCTTCTGGTCTATCTGCATACTAACCCACCTGAAGCTCTTCACGCAGAATTTTTAATCTTCAGGGTGTGTCAGGAAACTCAGTTAGGGAATCGTCTTCTTTTTGTGTTGATGTGGCGTTTGTTAAAATAAAAAAGACTAATAGAATAGCGTAGGTAAGGTACGAGGTTCTATACACCTGACATTAATACTAGATAATTCATCTAGATTTTCTTGTCTCAAGACAGTTCTTGTGTTTGTTTATGAACTTCCAGCCTGCAGTCCTTTGGTGAAACTTTCTGCCCCCTAGTGTCAGTCAGACCATGGATTTGGTATCAATTATTACTCAGTGATTACGCTATTCTCAGAAGAGAACATTCGGACTTATTAAACAGCGAATTCTACACATTTTTTTTTCTAAATACGCTGTTCTTGCTCAAAAGGACACACATTATAGATGTTCAAAGAATGTCCTGTGAATACATTTCTAATATTGAGGCAGATGTGGGTTTTTTCTTATGTCTGAGCCAGAAAACAAAACAAAATGGCCTATATGAATAGGAGGCATAACCAACCTAAAAAGCTGGCTAGTTGGTCTTGTTATCTATTCTTAATTTCAACCAGCCGCCACAGCATTCCCTGGACTCACATTCAGCAGTGAACTAAATAAAATACTGGACAAAGCAGATGTAATCATGAAGCACAGCTGCCTTTCCTCATTTCATTCTGCATTGCATGTACTGTGTGTTTAGTTTTGACTGAGTGGCATTGCAGGATGAATGAGTTGGCCTGAAGGCATTAATGGGTATTAATCATAACATTAAAAGCGTATGGTTTCTTGGTAGGTTCTTAGCCCTGATTATAAATTATCTTTTGATATTTCAGTTGTGTGTATACCCATTGAAACTTTGCTTGCTATTTTGACATTAGACTCAATTCTCATCACACATAACAATTCACAGTGTTTCCTGGAAGTAAAGAGTACATACAAATCTCACTATATGAAACAGATACTGATTGAGACTGCTGGTGTGGATGATTTTGAATTTGTTGACGTTTGTGTTGTTCCTAAACCTACCAGACAGTACCGTTAGCCATCACTTGTTTGACTTTTTATGCACCTGTGCAGGTAATGAGCTCAACCAATGGAGAGCTGAACACAGATGACCCGACCGCCGGACACTCCAATGCTCCAATCACAGCTGCCACGGAGGTGGAGGTGGCAGATGACACAAAGTAAGGCAGCACCCTCTACTGGAACTAATTAGAAAGAGCTGCTCATTCAGTCTGCTTCGTTTGGTGGCTTCCATTACAGAGTTTCTCAAAGTAAAGAAACACAGATAAAGCTCAGAGAGAGACAAAAATGATGCTTAGTGCAGGTATAATGGGAGGGAATAACAGTCATTACAGCATAAACACATGCCTGGAAATAGGTTTTCATGTTTTAAAATGGACGGTGTTTTGTGAAGGAAGGAGTTTCCAGATACTGAAGATAATTGTAGAGAAAAGTAGTTCACAAATAATATTAAAGTAGGTTTATAGAATGATGAGCAGAGAGTATGACCTAAGTGTTTCACCAGGTTTTAGAGAAAGAAATGCGCAAAAATAATTCAACTCCAGGGTGTTTTTCGCACTGTAAAGTTCCACCTTTTCCTTCCGCAAAAACACCTGATTCATTAATTGATTATGAATTGGTTTGGCATGATTGAATCTGACCCCAGGAGCAGGATTAAGAACACTACACCAGTGGCATCTAATCTTTTAAACAGGGGAAGCTCATTTTAGGCGTACATCATGAAATTTGTTACGTTATTTGTACATTTGGCCTCTGTTCCTTTTTCAGAAGATGGTTTGTGACCCTGTCGTACTTCATCCACCTGGGTGCAGTCTTTACACTTCCAGTCAGCCAGTTCACCTGGTCAGACTGGGAGAGCTGAAAAGAGCTACTATTTTCCCCTGATTTTTGCACCAAAACAGTCTTTGGCGTTGGTCTGCTCTTTTGTTTACTTTTGAGTCTCTTGTTGTGAGGAAAATTATGGCTTTACCAAAATAACTATTACAATAACAATGTCAACAATATTATACACAGATTGCTAGCTTGCTGGTTTCCACTTCCAAGAGCTCCTTTGATGATATGAAACACGGAGCAAACTCAAGAACGCTGAAATTATGTTTTTATTTGAAGAATTACATGTACAAATGGAAATAGTTTTATCACTCGTAAAAAAACATGCTAGGTGCAGTAGCTGACCTCACAACTTCTCTCGCAGGTCCGCTGGGACTGAGCGTGAATCTCAGAACTAAAACGTACTGTCAATCAAAAAGGGTTTCTGCCTTTTAGACAACTCCAGTCATCATGCAGCAGCCCACTGCTCCATTCACTCCCAAAGTGAATTTTGGTGCATTTATCCAATCACTGCTCAGCTTTTCTGCAGTTAGTCACACCCCTCTGCGAGCGCCCGTAGATCTCAAGTGAAGCTGCACTTCAGGGTAGAGGTCTGCAACGATGAGGGATGCCCACGGATCTCACGGGAAGCAGCACAAAAACATGCAGCGCGGGTCTACATTTGAGAGTTTCATGCGGGAGCGGGTGGGAGTAGAGTGATGTGTTAGTGGGAGCTGGACAAAGACATTATTCTCTGGGCTCCCGCAAAGAAAATGTTTTCCATTAATACCTTTTACAGTTGGTTTGTATGTGGGGAACAACATACAATACATTTGGTGACATATTTAATATTTACAAGCCAAGATATTATAGCATTTAAAATGCTGTGTCCTGTATTTTTGGCCCAACATTTACTCCACCAGCCGTACTTGCGGAATTCAGCGGGCGGGAGTGGGACCAACCATAACAGATGCAGGCGGGAGCGGGTGGAAATATTATACATTGTTGCGGTAGCGGGACAGAAACTTGTGGGAGCGGGATGAAAAATCAGTCCCCCACAGACCTCTACTTCAGGGGGGTTTCATTCGCAATATATGACAAGAAAATTGAGTCAAACAATCTGCAATAAATACCTGATTCTGAACAAGCTAATCATTAAGTTGAACTCGATCTATAAGCAATATAAATACGAAATATTGGAGCATTTATTTTCTGATATATTAGAGGAAGCAGAGCTTCCTTTGTAGTCTTAGAGCAGCTGCCACTGCTGTACATCAACATCGAGTCTTTAAGGCTTGGCTCAGGTCTCCTTATGCATGCTGCTGTGTTCTTTATTGATGTTGAGAAAGCAGTCCAAATAAAAATAACATCAAGCTCTCAGGATTTTTACCAACTTCACAGGACCGTATGTACATTTTTGTGTTCTAACAGCATGGATGTTGTAAAGGACACACAGTTAGCACCTATGAATCTACACAATATGGGCATGATACATCACTTCATCAGGACTGTCTTTCAGCACAGTGAACATCTTGGGATGTTAAGATTGCTGAGAGGCTGATGGCACCATCTTGGCGACTAAGAACCAGAGGACACTTGCACAGCATTTTGAGACTCATGTGCCCACAAAATAAACAATCTCTCTTTAAATAATTTATAAAATTCTATAGAAATTTTAAAGGAAAATTATTTGCCACCAAACAGAGTTCATGTATTTTTTTCATCTCTAAGACTGGTCAGGCACACTTCAGACTCACTCCAATTTTGGAAGAGCCTGTTGGAGTGAAGTTTTAACTTAGAACCAGAAAACACTCAAAAGTCCAGGGGATCAGCACCGAAAGATATCAGCAATACACCCAACCATAGTTCAGATTGCATGTGTAAATTCTCCCACAATTCTGCACAAACTGTGTAGAGTGGATTAATCTCCGATGTGGTTTTTGACACTGTAAAACTAGAAAGAGCAGCACTCAAATTGAAGCCTGCATTTAGTCGATTTAGTGCAAATGTGCAGTAGTATGTGGACAGGCCAGACTACTTATTTTCAGTGTAAACACCACCTCTATATGGAATGATATTGAATTGGACAGTTCTGCATATTTTAAAATGCTAGGGAAAAATAATAAAAGGTGTGATGTGTTTTAATGTTAACTCATCAGTGTTTTGTTTCTTGTAGTTCACAGTTAATTTGAATGTATTCTTTTGGGCCATTGTCATGTAATTTTTATTTTCAAGTATTTCTCTTCATGTTGTAGATTAATGATGGTTATATTTCTCCTGTTATTCTGCCTTTTGCTTCAGGTGCTGCTGTTTCTTCAAGCGGAGAAAGAGGAAAGCCCTCCAGAGACACAAGTGAAGAGCACTCACTGAAGAGAACTTGAAACATTCTGATCACTGTCAGGTTTTAATGGAAGCAATTACACTGCTCACGTATCCCTGCTCTACTCTTTATCTCTTCTACTCTCTTCTCTTCTCTTTTCTTCTATTCTCTTAACCTCTCCTCTCTCACTCAGAATCCTGCACCGATGCTCCTGTTCTGTTGGAGTGATAAAGGAATGTTGTTGACTACACAACAGACTGTTTTCCTTTAAATTAAGAAAATATACACAAGACAACATTTAAAGAAAAAAAAAACTCACATTGGGGGGATGATGGAGAACTCTGTATAAAACAATAACGATAAATGAACACCGTGACGTGAATTTGAAAAAAAAGCTGTTTGAAACAGTTGTTGTATTCTAGATTCCATGCAAAACATTTTGTTGTTCATGGCGTTGATCTGAGGACAATTCATTGGTGGATTGGGTGAATTGAGTTTTCCTTAGCTATAGTTCTTCTTTGTTTCAAATCAGAGGGCTAGAACTGCAAAGCAAGAAAGCAAAAAGATGTTTCATCTCAAGCAAACGAGGAAGATTTTTTCCCTCTCTTTTGTTCTTGGTAATTAAATCTTTGGTTGTTTTCAGAACTGAATACTTGGATTGAAAGCAAACCTATACATTTTATGTTGTAGTGACCTGGATTTTTTTTTTTTTTTAATTCCTATGTTTCTCTGTTTTTGTTTTGTTTTGTTTTTGTTGTTCTGTTGATGTGGACTCTGTAGCACAGTGACTGGTCTCAGGTACTGTGGATGATGGAGAGACAAACAGATTCTAAGCGCTCTGCTTATTATTGCACTTTTGGAGGGCAGAAAGAAGACAAAACAGCAAGCTAGAAAAGGAAAAAAAAACAAAACAAAAGACTGCCCGAGGATGATTCCCATGCAAACTTGAGATCTGTACCAGGGCTGAAATGTAAAGTCGAGAAGAAAAAAGGTCCTCCTCTTTTATGTTTCACATCAGAATTATTTACCAGGAAATCATAGTTTGTGCCTTTCCAAGTAAAATGTTTAAAGTTAAAGCAATTGTGTCCTGCAGTGCAGTTTTATCTGGACAA